>JAOANK020280040.1:0-28109 GCA_026257165.2 Telfairia occidentalis
GATAGCTGCACTCTTCGCACTGTAGATATATTTCTATGTCCATGGATTTAATCAATCAACAGTAAGTCGACCCTTCAAGAATTGTTTATAACTACAGCTGGGTCAAAATTACTGTTTTACCCCTATAGTTATATCTAACTCTTTAAGTACCACTGATCCTTCTAATGAACAATAGTCATAGACCGACTATAACTAAACCCCTCTTTAGCCAGTGAGAGGGTGAGGCGCCTCATTATTCAAGACTCGAAATAAGTTCTTAAGAGAACAGTTCATCTACTTACCTTCAAGATTGGAAGGAGTGAATTTCATCTTGTGTACCTATGTTCCTAGCTACTTACCTGTGCAAATCCCTAAAATGGTAGGCTTATTGAGTCGACTAACATGGCCACTCTCACCCATACAGACCAAAGGATTGCCCTAATAGGCAGAAGTTCACAACTCTCTTAAGATTAAAGTCGAGTCACCTATGATCATCCCAGTGAAATGTTAATCTCTTCAAGCAACAGTGTTATAAAGAGAGACTAATCACGTCACGATCCGGTCTTATACAAACTCATTGCATAGGATACTCACACTCACATGTCCCTACATGAACGATTAGGATCATGACCGTTTGTAACACTTTACAACTCTTGTAACAATTATAAAGTGGGTCGTATCCAATAGTGTTACCAAGATAAGGTACCCAACCTTATCCATATACTATAGACCGTTTAAGTTATCTTTTTAAACATGATTCACCTGTATGTCTACCGCATACATGTTTAAATTACATAAAATAACCTTGGATATTAGTATATTAGATTAGGTTAATGCACACTAAATGTGAAATAAAATAAGACCATATTTTATTAAAAAAAAAAATTGTTTACAATAATTACAAAACATGAAACTCATGAGATTTTGGGGCACCAGCCCCAATAGTTTATACTCTTACTCGAAAGTAGGATATGTGGGTAGCATTTATTGAGCTCCTTTCTCCATGTTTAAATAAAAAGGTATACTACATTCAAGTTTGTGGAATTGACTTCCTCCTTATACAAGCACATGGCTTAATTAAGTAGAATTTGAGGTCACATTGCTCGCTTGATGCTTCGTTTCTTTCAAACCTTACTAGTGTTAGTAGGTAGGACTGGAGAACTTTCTCTCGGTTGTTGATGTAGTTGCAATAAATTCTCTTTGGTTTTGATTGATTGCTAGAAAGAATATATAACATACTACATAATTCAAGAGAGAGAACCAATCTTCAATAGTATGCTCAATTCACGAAGTTCTACACATGATTGGACACTTTTCAGGAATCGATCATTTGAAAGAAATGTAAGAATTTATAAGGTATTTCAAAGAATTTTAGTGTTTTGGCCTTCATTTGGAGTATAAAACAGCTGTAGTGGCGTAATTCATGCACAAACCTAAGAAGATAGTGGCTAGGTCCCTATTGGATTGCCTGGATGCCTTGTAAACAACGAAATAAGCCAAAATTTTGGGTTTAAAACACCATGGCGCTCCCTAATTCCCACCTCCATTTGAGCAGCACCATGGTGCTTATTTACGGCACCATGGCACTAGTGCGAATTCTTTTTATAAAACTAGGGTTTTGTGCGCGGAAAAAGAAGAGGAAATAGATTGAGAAGAAGACAAATGAAAAGCTTTATGAAATTATATGGCAACGAGATCATTGTAAAGCCGAGAAAAGAGATATTTAAGGCTCAAGATCATGGAGATTGTGGTAGGGACAGGAAATCAACATGATGATCTTTATTTCATCTCCTTTCTATAGATATTTTGTAACTTGTTACGAGATTTAAGCATGAGACTATGTGGTTTATTTGTTATTATGCGTATCTATGTTCCTTATTCTTAGGGATTTACATAGCTTTTGAACTTTATAAATTGATTTTTGTTTTCCTCTTAATTGAATGATTTTGAATGTTCAAGTAATGTTTCTCTATTATTCATGGTTTTAATCTACTAGCCACAGCTTAATGGATCTTCAACTTAAAATTTACACTCAGGGGATTTAAAATTCCTTCAGAGTTCATTAGAAGAGTTGTACATTAAACTCTTAGCATGTTCTTTAAACTAGAAACAATTTTGATTTTATAATTAGGAAAAAAAATTGACTAGCGCTTGAGAGAGGCAATTGGGAGTTGAGAGTTCTTAATCTATAAAGTTAATGATCCGTTCAGTCTTTAGTAATTACTTAATTAACTCGTGAATTCAGTCTGTGAAATCAATTCCCATAGTCTTCTTCCCATTGATTTTCTCATTATTTGTGTATGTTTATTTCTTTTGATTTATTCATTCATCTTGAATTCATTCTCTAAATAAAATTAAGCGATAGTATCTGTGGTACTCAAGTAAGCAAATAACCTCAAAACCAAAGGACAACACTTTTATCATTTATCACTATATTAAAGCTTGACACATAAACTTGCTGATGGGGACAACGAACCCTCCACATCTCCACATTAGTATGATATTGTCCACTTGGGGCATAAGCCCTCATGGCTTTGCTTTTGGTTTCACCCCAAAAGGCCTCATACCAATGGAGAAGGGCTCCATCACTTATATACCCATGATCCTCTCCTTGTCTAGCCAATTTGGGACTTTGGTCGCATTCCCAACAATCCTCCCCTCAAACAAAGGACCACCGAGTCTCCCTTCAATAGTCATCCATCCACTCACTCCTATCCAGGCCAACTCCTCCCTCCAGATCACACCACCTATCTAATAGAGCTCTATCACAGATCCTCCACATGACTATTTCGTTGAAACTCATTACTTTCCACTTATTCGACACCCGAAGATTCTACCGACATTATTAAGTTTGGGGCATGGCTCTGATACCAAATGATGGGGACAACGAACCCTCCACATCTCCCCATTGGTATGATATTGTCCATTTTGGGCATAAGCCCTCATGGCTTTGCTTTTGGTTGCACCCCAAAAGGCCTCATAACAATGGAGATATTGTTCCTTCCTTATATACCCGTGATCCTCCCCTTGTCTAGCCAATGTGAGACTTTGGTCGTATTCTGAACAATCCTCCCCTCAAACAAAGGACCATCGAGCATCCCTTCAAATAGTCATCCATTCGCTCACTCCTATCTAGGCCAACTCCTTCATTTGGAGCGCACCGTCTGTCTGATAGAGCTCTACCATGGATCTTCCACATGACTATTTCCTTGAAACTCATTACTTTCAACTTGTTTGGCACCCGAGGATTCTACTGACATTGTTAAGTTAGGGGCATGGCTCTGATACCAATTGATGGAGACAACGGACCCTCTACACCTCCACATTTGTATGATATTGTCCACTTTGGGCATAAGCCCTCATGGCTTTGCTTTTGGTTTCACCCCAAAATCCCTCATACCAATGGAGATGTCCCTCCCTTATATACCCATGATCCTCCTCTTGTCTAGCAAATGTGGGACTTTGGTCACATTCCCAACAATCCACCCCTCTAACAAAGGGCCACCAAGCCTCCCTTCAAATAGTCATCCATCCGCTCACTCCTATCCAGGCCAACTCCTTCCTCTAGAGCGCACCACCCGTCTGATAGAGCTCTACCACGAATCCTTCACATGACTATTTTCTTGGAACTCATTTTTTTCCACTTGCTCGGCACTCGAGGATTCTAGGGACATTGTTAAGTTAGGAGCATGGCTCTGATACCAATTGATAGGCACAACAGACCCTCCACATCTCCACAATGGTATGATATTGTCCACTTTAGGCATAAGCCCTCATGGTTTTGCTTTCAGTTTCACCCCAAAAGGCCGCATACCGATGGAGATGTTGTCCCTCCCTTATATACCCATGATCCTCTCCTTGTCTAGCCAATGTGAGACTTTGGTTGCATTCGGAAAAATTAATTGATACGGACAACGGATCGTCCACATCTCTACAATGGTATGATATTGTCCTTTTTCGACATAAGCCATCATGGTTTTGCTTTGGTTTCACCCCAAAAGGTCTCATACCAATGGAGATGTTGTCCCTCCCTTATATACCCATGATCCTCCCCTTTTCTAGCAAATGTGGGACTTCGGTCGCATTCCCAACAATCCTCCCCTCAAATAAAGGACCATCGAGCCTTCCTTCATATAGTCATTCATCTGTTCACTCCTATCCAGGCCAACTCCTTCTTCCAGAGTGCACCGGCTGTCTGATAGAGCTCTACCACAGATCGTCCACATGACTATTTTCTTGAAACTCATTACTTTTCACTTGCTCGGCACCCAATTATTCTACCGACATTGCTAAGTTAGCGGCATGGCTCTGATACCAATTGATGGCGACAACGGACCCTCCACCTCTCCACATTGGTATGATATTGTGCACTTGGGCATAAGCCCTCATGGCTTTGCTTTTGGTTTCACCCCCAAATGCCTCATACCAATGAAGATGATGTCTCTCCCTTATATACTCATGATCCTCCCCTTGACTAGCCAATGTGGGACTTTGGTCGCATTCCCAACAATCCTCCCCTCAAATAAAGGACCACCAAGCCTCCCTTCAAATAGTCATCCATCCTTTCACTCCTATCCAGGCCAACTCCTTCCTCTAGTGTGCACCGGTTGTCTGATAGAGCTCTACCACCGATCGTCTACATGACTATTTTCTTGAAACTCATTACTTTCCACTTGTTCGACACCCGAGGATTCTACCGACATTGTTAAGTTTGGGGCATGGCTCTGATACCAATTGATGTGGACAACGGACCCTCCACATCTCTACATTGGTATGATATTGTCCACTTTGGGCATAAGCCCTCATGGCTTTGCTTTTGGTTTCACCCCAAAAGGCTTCATAACAATGGAGATATTGTTCCTTCCTTATATACCCGTGATCCTCCCCTTGTCTAGCCAATGCGGGACTTTGGTCGCATTCCCAACAATCCTCCCCTCAAACAAAGAACCACTGAGCCTCCCTTCAAATAGTCATCCATCCACTCACTCCTATCCAGGCCAACTCCTTCCTCTATAGCACACCGCCTATCTGATAGAGCTCTACCACGGATCCTCCACATGACTATTTCCTTGAAACTCATTACTTTCCACTTGTTGGGCACCTGAGGATTCCACCGACATTGCTAAGTTAGGGGCATGGCTCTAATACCAATTGATGGGGATAACAAACTCTCCACATCTTTACATTGGTATGATATTGTCCACTCTGGGCATAAACCCTCATGGCTTTGCTTTTGGTTTCACCTTAAAAGGTCTCATATCAATGGAGATAGTTGTCCTCACTTATATACCCATGATCATCTCCTTATCTAGTCAATGTGGGACTTTGGTCGTACTCCCAACACTTGCAGTAAACGATTTTCTACCACACATGACAAGAAAGTATTTCCAAAACCAAATGTTTCATAAATCATAGATAGCATTTTAACTAAAAATACTCAAGGCGCTTTTCCTCAAATCTAACACCTCTCCCTCTCTCTTGTCCAACATACAAGTAGTTTAATTTCTTGATAACCATGATAACCATCAGTATACTTAATTTGAATTTGTTCAACGAAAAAAAATCTTTCTTTAATATGTTTTTCTTCTATTGGGAGTACTCATTTGTCCATCAATATAAATGGTGAAAATTTTCTAACTTCTAACCAAAATTAATGTTGCTTGTAGGAACACCACTTTGAATTGTTATTCCTTCAAGAACATAGAAACAAATTGTCCATCTTATGTTACAAGAGCATTCTCTTTTCTTTTCTTTTCTTTTTTTTTCTTAGTGCACAAGAGCATTTTCATTGTTAAGTCTATGTGACTCTTCATGTCAACAAAATACTACCAATGTCTCTCAAGACAAAAAGGGACCAAACTCCTAGAAAAATCTCCATTTCAACATCTCTATAAAGAATTTTCATATCAACCATCTACTAAAATAAAAGGGCAAAATATCTTAACTATGATTAAGATAAGATAACCAAAGTGGAAGTTATAAAAGAAATCCATACATCCTTTTAGATTATTGATAACTCTCCAAAAGAGAGTTATTAGGAGTTTTTTAGGAGAGATTTCACCCCATGTTTGAAGTAAATTGCCTTTGGTTTAAGGAATATTTACTTGATTTACCTTTGTTTTTCTTACATGCTTTTGAGAACCTCTAGATTGTCACATAATTCTCTTTAAGACAACATTGAAAGGAATTGTGCTAAAACTACTAATTTTGGGTATTTTGTTGAGTAGCTATTTGATGGAGCATTCTTTTAGCAGAAATACTAATCGAGCATTTATCTAGGAAAATCAACAAATGAAAACTGCGCGAAGATAACAGAAATTCAAATATGGAAACAAAAAACTATTTTTTTACGAAATTAATTCACCATTAGATGTGAGCCACATGGACTATTTGACGTAATAGGTTCCTAATCACAAAAGGAAACTTATAAATAGAAGAGGAGGCCGCCAAAGGATGTAGTTCAGATTTTAGTTTTCGTTGAGTTGAATTGGAGAGTTCCATGAGTTTAAAAAGTTTACTTTGCTATTTTATTTTTCTGCATCAATCGCTATTGTTATATCTTACATTCATGGAGAGAGAAGCTTGTAAGAGGAGAGACTTTGTAGAGACTTGAAGAGAGAACTAATTATACTTGTCAACTTCTTGAAGAGATCGATTTCTATAACACTTTAGGATTTTATTTCATTATTAACTCTTCTACTATTTTCATTTATTTGTTGTTGTATGTTCTTTATTTTAGTATGAACTAATCACCCTTGGGTGAGGATGAAGGGATATGTTAGTGAACTGATTTAGTTTCGAAGTAAGAGTTTGTTGGATTGAATTGTTTTATAAGTATTCATTGTTGATTAATGTTTATGTCTACCTGATCAACACGCATAAATACCTTCTCTAAGTTTCAGAAGAAAACGTGGGGAGTAGATTACTTTTAAAAACATTAGCCTCTAGATTAGGTTAGTTGCTGGCTAAGTGAGGAGGTTAGGAACCAAAAACAACAAGTTTAACTCATATGGGTTAATGAAAGTTAACTTAAGATAATTGGGAGATCTTGAAGGATTCTAAAAGACTATTGTTGTGTGATTCGATCTTACAATTCTTTTGCTTCAGCATTCTGCATCATGGAACTTCACATATTACCTTAATTCAAACCCATTTATTCTCATCGTTACAACCACTAACATTCTCTTTATTTTGTTATTTAATTTGATTTAACATTAGTCCATTAATCATTCACTCTTGTTATCTTTGAATTCACTAAGAGGTTAAGCACAAATAAGTTAAAATCTACCGCGAACCTCTGTGGATACAATATAAAAATACTTATCACTTGATGCAGACTGTGTACACTTGCACATTTATTTGTGTGATTTTATCATTTACCCACACACATGCAAACAATTATCCATACTTAATATTCAGGCATGAACTCCTACCCCAATCCTAATTAATTCCAAGGTCAATAAGTCGATCTACATCCATATTCTAATAACTTCAAGCCCAATATCACGTTAAGACATGGAAGTCCATCAACAAAAGGTTGTTATTATTTCAACATCCTATAATTGGTATATTATTGACTTCATCTTCTGCTCCAAAATAACTAGTCTTTTCAATACATGCACTATTTCTCAATGCAATCTCAATTCGACTATCTTAATTAAGTCCTTAAATGCATACATTTTTATCCATCCTCATTGCCATATCACTAGATGGTTATACTCTACTACCAAGATGTTAGAACTGAAACATTTGCTACCCTTTACTAGAATTGTTCCTTGAAATATAAACTAGTCCCAAGTAGGCTACCACGACGTGCAAACACCTTTTTCGTGGAACCCAAAATCTAAGAACCACAATAGGGTTCATGCTTAATCTAACATATCACAAACATCATAAATATTCTTGATTAGAACTCAACAATTATTTATATTCATGAATTCCTATAAAATCCGTTTATAACAATTGTCATACTTGTTGGTGATAAGGTGTTTGTGTGCCTAGTCATTGTGATACATAATGCTTACGATGTAAACTGGCCTATAGAACCACTAACTTTGAGCTGTGGTATTAACTGTAACAACCAAACTTTTTTGGACTTAGATTAACTAGGACAGTAATTACATAGCATGCTATTGTCATTTAAAAATTTTAGAATAATAATTGTTCGTGACAATTTTTAAATAGTTTAAATATTAATTTGAGATCCCATAAAAGATTTACATAAATGACGATAATTTAAAAATGACATAAATAAAATACAAAACTTTTGATAAATAATTAACTTAAAAGCAAACATGAAACTAATGACACTAATTTAGGAGCGTAAACTACAACCAATAAACATATTCGTCACCCACCTTGTACGTTGTTTTCATTAACTGAAAAAGTTTTAGAAAATGGTTCAATACTAAAAATATGCAATAAGTAACCCCATTAATAGGGTCAGACATGCATACATACATACTTATGATTTGTGATGTCATAAAACATGTCGGGGCCTAAAACTTTAATCAATCAAAACTTTTTGGCCAAATGGTGAATTATTCAACTCATCCCAAAAATTATACCAACATGAGACTAGACCCAATTAGAAGATAATTAGTGGTATAAGGTTTCATTCAACAAAGCACCTCATTAAAAAGGTGTATAAGAATTTTATACGCTATGTCAACTCTTGGTGGAGCCTAAGTGGAATTAGGTAAGGTCGAACCCCAACAGAAGATAATTAATTATCCATCTACAGTGCATGACCTCCCTACAAAGTCCCTCATGAATAGACACCAACATAGTAGGATGACTAATAACCACAAAATTTTCATCAAATTATTTTCATGATAATACATGCATGAGGTCTCATCAATTCAACATAATTTCAATATGCAATGTAGCCTGAAAAACATACAACAATTACACTAACAATCTAGCATGCAATACAATTCAATCAAAACATCAAACACTTTTCAATCTAGCCCTAAATTATTCCAAAAACTGAGCCACTTACCTTAAGTTGGGGGATATTCTTAAAAACCTTTGCCTAAAGAAAATTCGATGCATGTGGATACCACCTTCAGCTAGATGGAATGCAATCATGTAGTTCATTACTTTGCGAGACTAGCATTGGACCAACATGTTGATTGGGTGTAGTTGGAGGAATGTCCATCAAAACTTTTTTTATTTCTCCAAGAAGATAGATCCTTGCTTTGATGTAATGGTTCTGTCTCATTTAAAAAAGAAATTGTTAGACATATATCGTAAACTAAAAGGTCGGAAGTGAATCAATGCATGGAAAATATTTCTAGAATATTATTTATCTCACTTAATGAATTACATAAGAGTTTCTGGACTTATATATTAAAAAACCTAAACTCAACTAATGGGCTAATCGCACTAATGGCTCAACATAATTCATAACAGTAAAAACCAAATAATATAACTAATATACCCCCTCAAACTAATGGGCAAAACAACCATTAGTTTGTGCCTAAAAGCAAGAAATTGAGGAGCAGAGAGGGCTTTAGTAAAGATATCAACAAGTTGGTCCTTGGTAGATACAAAACACACCTCCAAATTCTTGTGAATAACCTTCACACGAATGAAATGATAGTCTACCTCGATATACTTGGTACGAGCATGAAAAATAGGATTATTGGCTAGAGATAAAGTAGAGACGTTAGCACACCATAAGACAGGACGATCAGCCAAGTATATGTGAAGATTACACAATAGATGGTTGATCAAATACACTTGAGTAGTAGTAGAAGCTAAAGACCGATATTCGGCTTCAATAGAGGAACAAGAGACAATAACCTTTTTTTTTGTGCAGACCAAGAAATACGAGAGGTACCCAGGAATGAAATAAAACTAGAAGTTTGACGCCTGTCTGAAGAATCACCAGCCTAGTCGATGCCACTAAAACCACTCAAGGACAAAGGAGTCTTGCAAAATAACACACCAAGAGTTGCACAACCAGAAGTTTTAGAATGGATCTCAAAACCCAAAGAGTACTTCAAACAACTTAAATTAGAAATTTGAATTTCAATGTTCAAAATATGCTTCAAGGACTCAATATAGGCATAATTAAGTCCAATGATAATAATATCATCCACATACAAAAGCAAATATGTTATAGAAGACCCAACTTTGCGAACAAACAAGGACATGTTAATAGTAGATGTAGTAAAATCGAGTAAGAATGATGTAAAGCATTCAAACTAAGCTTGAAGAGCTTGTTTGAGGCTGTATAGAGACTTGTGCAATTTACACACATATGAGGCATGGAGATTATCCTTGAAGCTAGGTGGTTGAGTCATGAACACATCCTCCTTCAAGAATCCATATAATGAACGCATTTTTCACGTCAAGTTAATGATTCCACCCATAGTGAGCTGTCAAGGTAAAAATCACTAAAATAGTCAACTTTTTAACCACTGGATTAAAAGTCTCCTAAAAATTGAAGTCTTCAACTTGATGAAAACCTTTCACAATGAGGCGAGCCTTGTACCGGGATATAGAGCCATCAGGATTATACTTGGATCTAAAGACCCATTTACAGTTGATAGTATTCATAGTAGGGTGAGGAGGAACTAGACTCTAGGTACCTTGTTGTTGAAGTGCCATAAACTCATCAGTTCATGGCTATTCTCCACTCAATAGATTTATCAGCAACACTAAAGCACTTTGGTTCAGTTGGAACAATAGTAGAGGCAAGGAACACTTTAGGCCTAAACATCACTGAATTCTCACGAGTTTGCATGAGATGGTTATTTTGTAATACAACCCAAGGCACTATCGAAGGTGCGACAACAGGAACAATAGTAGTAATAGGAAATGGAGAAAGGTTGGGTACTGCAACAAGGCTGTCAAGTGATGGGGTAGGGGAGGGAAGGTCTATTGGGTTGATAGTAGAGTTAGGTAATGTAATGTCTTGTTATTCTTAATTCAATTTAAGTTTGTTATTTTTTAATTAAATAAGCATTATTATTAGAGGAAAAAATAATTAAGATTTATTTGGTTTAAAATAAGGAGATTTTATCTTTTTGAAAAAGGTAAAATTAAAGCTAACAGATAATGGTTGTTTTGTAATTTCGTTGATTTGGGCTAGGGTTAGGGTTTCGAGAGAACCCTATAAGCAGTAAGTTATGAAATACTAGCCACCAAACTCTTTCCCAATTCCAAAAATAAAAGCTTTCTCCTACTTTTTTGTTTTCCCTTTCACGCAAATCTCTCCTTCTCCATCACCCTCTCTCACGTGCACCACCCACCACCAATGACATAGACGACCAATTGCAGGCAGTGGCAGAAGTCCAACAGCGGCAACGACTCGAGACCACCGATGGCGGCTGCAAAGGCTTTTCTCTCTCTTTTTCGATTTTCCTCTCTTTTCCCCTCTCCATTCGAGTGGGTATTTCATGAGCAGCGTGAGTCACCATGCATGGTGGAAAGATGTTGCGACGACGTCGCGTACAGCACACGCACTGATCTTCCATATGAGACCTCCATTTAGGGTGATTCTGGAGGCATTAAGTTTCTAGAGTTGGCGCGTGGCAGATGGTAGTAGCGCATGAGATGCAATTTTACAGAGAGTGTATGGTGCGACTTTTGTAGTGGTTATCTCTCAAAACCCCTAGTTCTCTCTCTTAATTAAGTTTTGAAGGGTATTTTATGAAATTAATTGGACAATTACGTGATTTTTTACAAAGATTGCTAAAAGAACCATAAATCGAACCATCAGGGTCACCTTTGCTATTTTTCAAGGAATAGATAAGTGGCCTCGCTCTTGGATAATCCTTTGTGCTCGGTCAGATGAATTATTTGATGCGTGTAATATGATATGTGATGTAATTGGAAATATGTTATGTTTTGTAAATGATGTTAATGAACATGATGTGATGTTGTATTGAGCATGATGTGCTTCTTATGTTTATATGGATATTAGATGTCGTGGGCATCATATCTATGTGGATTATGGATGCTAGAAGCATCGTTGGAGTATAGTATGTTTAATGTCTTAGGCTTCAGTTATATGATGTGTTGTTGTTTTGGACTTTTGCATAATGAAGCATATGTTGGAGCCCATGTTCATACTTACATTTAGTAGACAATCTCATTACACGAGGTTAGTGAGGTAGAAACTTGACTACGGTGACTGGGTACCTCTATCATCAGTAGTAGTTCTATTTCCTTGAAAGCTCTCAAATGTACTTCAAGTAAGAGGCGAAAGAATGAGATCAAGATCATTGTCATCGGAATTACGTGATATCGATTATCTCTTATAGAAAGATAAAGAGTAGGTCCCACATGAGCATTATATGAGTGCAAGTGTTTGCATGTTTGACCTCAGGGGTCGAGGTTACTTACTATGTACTTTTATACTCAAACTCTTTCTGTTTATTTTCTTTTTCGGTAATAACAAGGGCTTTCGAGGTGGCTAACAAGGAGCAGTTGCATAGAGGCCATGGTTACGCGTTTCATGCTAGGCAATTGAAATTTATGCATGAAAGTAGCAGGTTTTAATTAAGGGAAAACTTAGAAAAGAACTAATTGCTATATTTGGTTAATGATTGCAAGGAATTAAATTATTAATTGATTATGATGTCAGGTGAGCTTGAGAGAGTGAAACTAGAATCATTAATTTTCTAAGCCTAGGATTTTAGTAATTAAAAGAGACGTAGAATTGTTTGAGTAATCAATTTACCCTAACAAGAAACCAACACCCTAGGATTCCCTTTCCTTTAATTCTCACTAAAGCGTGCATTCTCCTTTTGTTAGTTAGTTTAGTAGTTAACCTCGCATAAGTATTGGATCCCTAAATAAAATTGAAAGAATCAATTAAAAGCTAAGAGAATTACAACTTAATTTTCAGAGGACGATACTAGGTCTCATGACCATTTTATTACTACATTGGCTCGTACACTAGCGGTGATGCATTGTTTGGTACGATCAAGCTTTTGGCAACGTTGTCAGGGATCAGTGACTTATTTTTCTTATTTTTGAGAGATTTGATACAATCTTACTCTAAGGTGTATTTTATTTTGTTTTATCATTCTTTTTTTTTTTTTTTTTTGGTGCATGATTAGAAATTATGAGTATAACTTTGTTCCTTTTTTATCTTGAAATTGACACAGTATACAAAAGGAATTTAAGAGAGAACAAGACTGAGCTTGAAGCCATGACTGAGAAGCAGGGACAATAGAGGGCAATTCGGGACTACTTTAAGGCCCCATCCCTATAGCTCAACCAAGAATAGCCGAAGCACCAATTACTGCTTGCAACTTTGAGCTTAAACCCAGATTGATTCAGATAGCCGGTGAGGGAGCATTTAGAGGCTTAGCCACTGAAGATCCGTTAAAGCACATCCAATCCTTTTCTGAATGTTGCCATATGGTAAAAACAAATGGTGTATTGTCTGATATCATTCGTTTGAGGTTATTTCCTTTTTTTGTGCAAGACCGAGCTAAAAATTGGTTGAAAACACTCCCAACAAACAACATCACCACCTGGGCTGAGCTAGCTCAAGCATTTCTAAATAAATTCTTTCCACCTTTGAAGACCCATCGATTGAATACGGAGATCAATACCTTCAGGCAACATGAGACGGAGTAGTTGTTCGAGGCCTGAGAGCGTTATAAAGACCTCTTATACAAGTGTCCTCGGCACGGTTATCCTCATCGACTTCTAATTCAGTTGTTTTATAATGGATTAACTAGTGCTACTAAATTTATTTTGGATGCAACTGCAGGTGGCTTAATATTTTTGAAGACTATAGAGGCGACCCACACACTACTTGAGGATACGGCCGCCATGAGCTACCAATTGCCTACCGAGAGGGTGGTTATTAGAGTTATAGGACTCCATGAGCTTGACGAGGTAAGTGTTCTTAAGGCACAAGTGGCTACATTGACTAACGCCCTTAATAATATACTATGCTAGGAAAGTCCCAATCCATCGTAGCAATGGCGGTGTGTCAAACGTACCCGACCTGGAAGAACCTAGATTTGGAGCATGTTAACTATGAGAATAGAAGTCAAGGGTACCGAGGAGGTTTGATGCATAACCAGTTCTCCAACCAGCAGTCCCCAACTTCCCATGCATTATCATTGAGGTTTGAAAAATCATGAAAATTTTTCATATGCTAAGATGAAGAATATTTTTAGGGTCCCCCAAGATTCGCATCTTCTTCCTACCAACAACCTGAGAAATCCTCAATTGAGGACCTTATGAGCACATTTATAACTGAGTCTGAAAATAGGATGGCCAACTTGAAGAGTTTGGTGGATAGTCAAGGAAAGACTATTAAGAACATCGAGGTCTAGTTGAGTCAAATGGCCACCACACTAAATTCCTTGCAGAAGGGCGCAGAAAGGTAAGTTCCCAAGTAACACAGAGGTAAACCCCAAGGACCACTGCAAGGCAGTCACCCTGAGAAGTGGCAAACAATTAGGGGATGCTAGGAAGGATGAACTTCAGAAAAAGACGATTGATGAGCCAGAAAACAATATGGAGGGTGAGCCTATAAAGAGAAGCAGAGTTGAGGAAAAGGAGGAATGTGCATCTACTCTCTCTATTTTAGGGAACTTTTCTGATCCTATTGTTATAATTTCTAGTAAAATTTTTTATCCTCAAAGGTTTCAAAAGAAAAAGCTTGATTATTAGTTTGCTAAATTTTTAGAGCTTTTTCAAAAACTTGACACTAATATTTCTTTCACACATGCTTTGGAATAAATGCCCAATTACATGAAGTTTATGATGGATATACTTTCACAAAAAAGAAAATTAGAGCAATTTGTCATCGTGAACCACATAGTGGAATGTAGTGCAATCCTTTAAAAGAAGCTACTAGAAAAACTGAAAGATCTAGGGAGTTTCTCTGTAGTATTGGTAGTCTGTATGTTAATCGTGCATTGAATGATTTAAGTGCCTCAATTAACTTGATGGTTTTATTTGTCTATAAAAAACTAGACATTGGAGAGGTGTAACCTACCACCATTACACTTCAACTTGCAGACCGTTCATTAACATATCCCAAAGTTGTAGTTGAAGATATTTTGGTGAAGGTTCATGACTTTATTTTTCCTGTAGATTTTGTTGTGCTAGATATGGAAGAAGACTCAAAGGTCCGAATCATCCTTGGAAGGTCATTCCTTACTACAGGTAGGGCATTAATTGATGTTCAGCAAGGTAAGTTGACTTTAAAGGTCAATGATGAAGATGTGAGCTTTAACATTTACAAGTCAATGAGGTATCCTGACGAGGTAAGTATCTGTAATCTCATAGACTTAATAGATGATGATACTGCTGAATATGGAGGATAAGATCATATTCATGGAGTTGCTGTTGAGAACTGTTTGTTGGATAATCTTGATTTTGATGTTGATGATGAACTGTCTGATTTAAGGAATGAATTTGAATCCATTGAGTTAGAGCATGAGCTTGTTAATATTGTTGAGCATGATCATGCATATTCACCATGATGTTGTTGAAAAATCTATGTAATCTCAAACATTTGCCCTGAACATTTGAGGTATGCTTACTTAGGAGAGTCTTCTACTTGCTCTGTCATTATTTATGCAAAGCAACACTAGGGTTGTTGCATGACTAATAGCATAGTATGCTTCAGGTGCCACCAAGAGAGCCATATAGTAGTGAATTTCCCGAAGAGTACCACAAGTTCAATGGCCACTACTCCGGGCTAGGTTAACAGCCATCAGGCCAAGGTATTCGCCACCACACATCAGAAATCTGACAACTCTAACTCTTTGGTGACAGGTACTTTGCCTATCTTTGGTCATTACATGTGTGTTTGCACTCCTTTATTTCTGCTTGTTTTATAAATGAGGCTAGGTTAAAACTCGAACCTTTAGGCTTCATAATGTCAGGCTTCATTCCAGCAGGGGTGGTGTTATTAGCTAGTGAATGTGTAAAAGATTGTAAAGTATTGGTGTCAGATCATCAATTAGATGTAAATATGATAGTGTTAGACATGTCCGACTTCGATGTCATTTTGAGCATGGAGTGGATGGAAAACCATGCCATCATTGATTGTTTCCACAAAGAGATGATCTTCAACTAACCCCTAGAGGTGAGCTACAAGTTCAAGGGATCACAGGCAAGAACTGTACCAAGGATGATCTCCGCACTGAAGGCAGGGAAGCTGATTGGGCAGGGAGCCTATCGATTGTGAGCTAGCATGATTGACACGAGACGTGTAGAGGCTTCAGTGGATTCAGTGCCCATTATGCGACAGCTCGCAGATGCCTTTCTAAATGATCTTCTAGAATTACCACTAACTCTAGAGGTAGATTTCAGCATCGAGCTGGAACCAAGAATAGCACACATCTACAAGGCTCCTTATAGAATGGCTCCAGCTAAACTGAATGAGTTAAAAGCCCAAATTCAAGAACTGTTAGACAAGAGGTTCATCATCCTAGTGTTTTGCCTTCGCGAGCATCGATACTGTTTGTTAAGAAGAAGGATAGGTTCATGTGACTGTGCATAGATTATTGGAAGTTAAACAAGGTGACAATCATAAATAAGTATTCCTTATTATGAATCAGTGACCTTTTTTACCAGTTATAGGGAGCAGCTATTTTCTCCAAGATCGATCTATGGTCGAGATACCATCACTTGAGGATTAGGGATGAGGACATCGCCAAGACGACCTTCAGGTCTCGGTATGGGCATTACGAGTTTGGGTGCCAGTAGTGTTCATGGAACTGACGAATAGGGTGTTCATGGAGATCTTTGACACGTTTGTAATTGTATTCATTGACGACATCCTTGTTCACTGAAAGACAAAAGGGGAGCACCTCAAGAAGGTTCTGACGAATTTGAGGGTTAATAAGTTATAAGCCTAATTCTTCAAGTGTGACTTTTGGCTACAGAGGGTGTTCTTTTTTGGGCATGTGGTGTTCAGAGACGAGGTCTCAGTAGACCCGTCAAAGGTAGATGCAGTGACCAACTTGTCCCTTATGATGACTGTTAATGAGGTATGAATTTTTTTGGGCCAAGCTGGTTATTACTGTCGATTTGTGCAGGATTTTTTCATCATAGACTTACCGCTGACTCAGTTGACACAGAAAGACAATCGGCTTGTGTGGACCAACTAGTGTGAAGCAAGCTTCCAAGAGCTCAGGCAGAGGCTGGTACGCATGAGTACTCACGATACTAGAAGGAACATGAGACTTCATTGTGTACAATGATGCCTCCACGAAAGGAATTGGGTGTGTGTTGTCTTCCGATATATACTAATAAAGTGATGCTTTCATATCAATTATAACTAAAAGTGTAGACAAATCATACTCAAGTATAAGCAATCATAGAAGTAAAGAGCTTTGGTCTCCCATTTTGTAACTGTAGTAATGATATCGAATAGCTGTTGTGTTCCTTCCTCCACTCTATCCTCGATTTCATTGTCTCCCTTCTCATCATCTCCTTCTTGAATCGAGCTCAATGTAGAGAGATCATCCTTATCCTGCACTACTGAACACTCTTCAATATCGTTTGGCTATTTAAGTGCGTTAAAGACATTGAATGTGACTTTTTGGTCACTAACCCACATTGTTAATATGCATTTCTGCACATCGATAAGTGTTCGGACTGTTGCTAGAAATGGTCTTCCCAAAATAATTGGAACCTCAATGATAACTCTCCAAAAAAGGGTTATTATGCCTATCAAATTGAATTTTTGGTGGTTGTTTATAGTATGTTAGTATAAGAAAAGCATATGGAAGCGTCAAATTTATTGTATCTGTAATTTCCTGCCTGTAATATTGTGGCAGCTTACAAAAGTTAAAGGAAGTTCAAGAAACGACGCGACCAAATGCTTCAACATTTCAACAAATAAAATATTCTCCATAATCCTTCAATGTACGGATTTTAGATTTTATGAGGTGTGTGTGACTCCTTGGAAAGGCACAATTCACCTTCTCTCTACACGTGGGACTCCATGAGGGTACCATGGGTCATTTTGCACCTATTATTTAAGGCAAGAGACACACATCTTTAGGGTAAGCCACTGGAAACAAAGGAACCTAGAAAGGAAAAGGCAAGGATTCTCTCGACAAAAGGATCCTAACCTCTCAAGGAGAAACCAACTAGTCGTTGTTTTCAAGGCCTCTCAACCTTTGATTTTGTTGCTCCTTTACTGATTGGAGATTATTTTAATTCTTTTACTTCAGCTGTATTAATTGAGATTACAGTTATCCTAGCATTTATTTCAGCGTTCTTCCATTATGAATTGAAGCTAAACACTCATTTAGGTCGTTAATTACAGTCATATCTTGCTAAGCTTTGTTGTTGTTTCTTTTGATTGATGAAAAGAATTTTTTATGTTCCCTTAACTTGTTGTATTGCTTAATCGTATCCTTCCCAATTAGCCACTGGAAGTTTAACACTAGCTAGTCTTCTAGACTAGTAGAACGTAGTTAGAGGATATAGTAGAGAAGGATTATTCCTCTCTCCTATATGCATAGACATAGCGTTGAAGCTATAGACTAAGCAAAGTCCGTCTTAATGCCTATTGAGTCTGAGTTTAGACATAAAATCGGATTTATTTATAAGTATATGTTACTCGAAAGAGTATGTATACCATGACTTCCTATTTGTAGAAAGAACTTTTCATTCTCAGAAGAAGCTACAATATAGTGTCGCTTTACATGACAAAAATGTCATTAGCTACCCTTTCCTTATTATCATTTGTTAGTAACATTTGTTTAGGATAACTTTCCTATTTACAAACCCTGAAACCAATTGATTTATTCCTTCTCCCTTCTCTTCCTACAACAACACTGTATCACATGCCCAGTTTCTTGTTTAAATGAGTTGCATTATACGTGAAAACCTTATCTGAATTAGCTAAGTCCCTAAGGTTCGATAGCTTAGAATACTCCAGTATTACTTATACGATTGCTTTATACTTGAGCATGATTTGTCTTCATTTATAGCATCATTATGCATAATAGAATCATAATTTCATTACTACCAAGAAGACAACACTCTCTATCTACTTCATAGTCAAGAATAATGAAGTCAACTTGAAATATGAAACTATCTACTTTTACAAGCACATCCTCAATTTTTCATTCTAGATGCACCATGGAGTGGTCTGCTAGCTGGAGCATTATAGTTATAGGCCTTGCTTCGCCAATTCCTAGTTGTTTAAAAACTTACAGGGGTAATAAGTTGATACTCACACCCAAGTCACATAGGGCCTTTCTTATGTATTGATCTCCTATTGAACAGGGAATTGTGAAACTCCTTGAATCTTTCATCTTTGTTGGTATTTTTCTTGACAAAATGGTACTACATTCATCAGTCAGCGCCACCGTTTTGAATTCTTCTAATCTTCTTTTTTTTTGTCATAATGCGATTAAAAATTTTAACATAACTGGGCATTTGTTCAAAAGCTTCCACCAACGGGATATTAATATGCAGTTGCTTTAATACGTTCAATAACTTCCTAAGCTGCACTTCATTATTTTTTTTCTTAATCGTTGTGGAAATTCAAATATAAAAACCATCTTATCTTTTATGAATTCCATCCACCGTTGGATGTAAGCCACATATACAATTTGACCTAATAAGGCCTCTAATCACAAAAAGGAGCTTATAAATTCAAAGAGAGGCCGCCAAAAATAGGAGTTCGAAAAATAGTTTTTGAGAATCCAATTTTTGAAGTTTAATTCCGAAATTCTAGTTTTGATTTTTCTTTCCCTTCGAGTAGTTTGTAGTTGCTGTTGTTTTTCATAGAGAAGAGTTGAAGAAGAGGAGCTTCACCGAAGTTGAAGGAGAAGAAGGATTTCTACTCACGGGTTCCTGGGAGAATTCGATTCTACAACTCCTTAGGCTTTTTCATATTATGTTTCCTTTACTATTTTCAATTTTATGTTCCTGTCTTTCCCTTATTTTAGCATGAACTAATCACCCTTGGGTGAGGATTAAGGGAGATGTTATTGACCTGATTTTAGTCTCGATGTAAAAGCTTGTTGAATTGATTTGTTTTATAACTACTTTTATTACTTAATGTTTATGTTTGTCTGGCCAACACACATAGATATTTTCTCGAACCTTTGTAAGAAGATGTTAACTCTCTGAAAGAGAGTTATTATGCCTCTAATATTGAATATTTGACTACAGTTAAGCTATAAAAAATAAACATAACTTAGATGATTTATTGATATGTTTGCTCGTTTTATACTAATATGTCTTACTGATTCAAAGGTGATATTTATTTATTCTTAAATCAGGAATGAAAAGCGGGGTAAGCAGCAATGCAAGCAAAAGATTAATATGCAAAACGGCCTGGTAGCATCTAGCACAAGGAATGCTGTAGCATTGCTGCAAGCAGAATATTCCCATATTCCAATGTTGTACGAATACTCTTTGCAGGACACATGTGATGTCCTAGAGAGGCGCGCGGTGAGGTATTCTCACACGTATGATCTCAGAAGGGAATGATGGACATTTCTCATTGGACACTATTTTAGGGCAAAAACTGGAAAAGAAATGAGGAGGGGGGACTAAAAAAGGCAAGGAGGAGAAGAGAAGGAAATTCCTCTCGAAACAAGGAAATGTTCCCAGCTGAACTTTTGTCACCATCTACGCCTCAGCATCTTTTAGTTTTATACTATTTTTGTCATTCATTTTTCCCTACTATTCTATCAGTACTCTGTTTGACTTTTAGTTTAGTGTATTATTTTATGCATTTAAACCTTGTTAGAAACAAATGTTTTGTGTGCATGGATATTTTCTAGCTAACTTTCTTTTTGGGTAGCTGGTGGTGGGTGTGTTAAAATGAACATTGCTGTAGCTAAATCTGAAGAATGAGGATTGTTTTACTCGTGTTCTTTTCTTCTTGAACTATTGTAATCGTGAGCTTCCCAGTTGGCCGCCGATAACTCTAGATAGCTAGTTTCCTTGCCGACAGGTAAGGAGGTAGTCAAAACCAGTAGAGAAGGTATAGCAGATGTGATGGAATCTCACATCGTAGATTCATTAGATATAATGAGGAAGCAATAAGACAAGAAAAGGTAGCTTAAAGAAATAAGGAATCTGATGTTAGACATAACTAGGTTTCGCACTTTAGTATATTATGCTCGATAGAGTGAGTATATGAAACAAACTTGTCTACAGATTAAAACGTCTCGATCTCAGACAATGCTACAACATCGTGACGCATAACAAGACCAAATACCATTAACTACCCTGTTTCGATATTGTTTGACTATTACAAAGAACTCCGCCGATTTTCTCTTTACCAAACTCTACTGAAGTAATTAGTCTCCCTCTCTTTCTTTCTCCTCATACTCAACGCATCACGAGGTGTAACTTATTAGCTAATAAGGGTTAGGTTGGTGAAAATCTTACATAAAAGAGTCCCTGTGGATCGATATCCTGAAATACTCCAATATTACTTGTACGATTGCTTATAGTTGAGCATTCTTTGCCTTCATTTTCATTGTTATTCTACATTGCTGAAGCTTATCCATTGCATTCCTATGAAGACAACAAATTTTTGGCGCCGTTGCCAGGGATTTATTTTATTTATGCATCTCATTTTCTTAAAATTTCTTTTTAGTTAATTATATTTTTGTGTTAAAATCCCTCTATCTTTCAATAGTTTGATCAGTAGTATTCTATCTGACTCCATTATTTTAAGAGTAGTTAGTGTATGAATGAAGGAGTAGAATTTGCATTTAATTTAGAGATAAAGAGAACTTTACATTGACATCGACAAGCAGTTAGGCAGCTCAAGGTCTTGCCTCAGCACAATACTTCATGAAAAACCAGGAGGTACCTTTTCTTGATCTGTTGGTGAACATGCCAAGGAACCTGGCACCGTTGAGGGATGGACAAAGACTAGCTTAGCAACAAAATCAGCATAATCTAGTGTTGTTGGCAAATGATAGAGATAGAGTAATTAGAGAATATGTCGCTCCAGTTTTTAATGACTTTAACCCAGTAATTCAGACATAACTTAATGGGGCACCAGCTTTTGAACTTAAACTGGTGATGTTTCAGATGTTGCAAACAAATGGCCAGTTTCGAGGATCTAAACTGGACAACCATCACGCACATCTTCAATCCTTTCTAGCTCTTTGTAATTCATTCAGAATCCCAAGAGTTTTGAAGGAAACCTTACGATTGACGTGGTTCCCTTATTCGTTAAGAGACAGTGCAAAAATATGGCTGAATTCACTTCCTCCAGGGTCAATTACTAGCTGGACAGATCTCACCGAAAAGTTTTTATTTAAGTATTTAACACCAACAAAGAATGCGGCACTGCGTGGCGACATAGTAACCTTCCACTAGTTCGAAAATGAATATGTGGATGAAACTTGGGAAAGGTATAAGATGCTGTTGAAAAACTGTCCTCATCATAGTTTATCCAACTGTGTACAAATTGATCGTTTCTACCATGGATTGACACAAAACTCGCGGTTAGTTCTGGACGCGTCAGCTAATGGAGTGTTGTTACAGAAAACATATAATGAACCTTTTGACATCTTAGAAAGAATTTCTAGTAACAACTCTCAGTGGTCGAATGAGAGAGAGCTCAGCCAACGGAAGAACACTGGAGGAAAAATAGAAATGCATGCTATAACAGCACTCAGTGCACATGTAGCCTCAATGGCGAATATGTTGAAATCCATGAACTTAGGTGCAAGTCAACCAGTCAAGGCAGTTCAGAGATTGACGGAAATTAGTTGTGTATTTTGTGGAGATAATCATTTTTTTGAAGATTGCCCATCGAATCCAGCATCAGTGTCCTACATTGGACATAACAATCCAGAGAGAAATAACTCGTACTAAAAAGCTTAAAACCTCCGATGGAGGCAGCACCCAAACTTTTCTTAGGAAGGTCAACAAGCCAACAACAGTAATGTGCCAGCTATGCGACCGCAAGTTCCTCCAGGATTTCGGAAC
The DNA here is from genome assembly GCA_026257165.2 of Telfairia occidentalis. Classification (NCBI taxonomy): domain Eukaryota; kingdom Viridiplantae; phylum Streptophyta; class Magnoliopsida; order Cucurbitales; family Cucurbitaceae; genus Telfairia; species Telfairia occidentalis. Next base: position 22,903 of record JAOANK020280040.1, read on the forward strand.
ACTGCCTTTCAGTAGAACAATGCAGCACTGAGTACCACAGCAAGCACATTTATCCAACAGCTTGGAGAGTTTCATGAAAGAATACATTACAAGAAATGATGCACTAATGCAAAGTCAAGCAACAACTCTACAGAATTTAGAATTGCAAGTGGGGCAACTAGCTACTGAGTTTCGCAGTAGACCCATTGGCACATTGCCCAGTAACAGTAAAGCACCAAAGAACAATGGCAAAGAGCAATGCAAAGCCATTACATTAAGAAGCAGAAAAGAATTAGTAGAAGAGGAGGATGTGATACAGAGAGATTCAAAAGAAGAGAAGCAGTAGGAAATAGCAAAATTGCCCAAGGAAGAGAAACCTGAAGCAGCAAAAGAGAAAAGCACCAACAATGCGCCAGCAAGAAAATTGACAGAAGTAACAACACTACCCTCACCGCCATTTCCTCAAAGGTTGAGAAAGAAAAATGATGAGCTGTAGTTTAGGAAATTCTTAGATGTGCTAAAACAATTGCACATAAACATTCTGCTAGTGGAAGCCTTGGAAGAGATGTCGAGTTATGTCAAGTTTTTAAAGGACATACTAACAAAGAAGAGGAGATTAGGTGAGTTCGAAACAGTGGCCCTAACGGACGAATGCAGTGTCATTCTATCAAGCAAAATTTCTAAGAAGATGAAAGACCAGGGCAACTTTACCATCCCATGTTCTATTGGAGGTTAGTATGTAGGCAAAGCGTTATGTGATCTAGAAGCTATAATTAATTTGATGCCTCTCTCCATTTTTAAGCAGTTGGGAATAAGTGAAGCTCGACCCACAACAGTCATACTACAACTTGTTGACCGTTGAATGACGCATCCAGAAGGAAAAATAGAAGATCTCTTAGTCAAAGTAGACACCTTCATATTCCCAACTGACTTCATTATATTGGATTATGAAGCTGACAGGGATGCTCCTATTATCTTGGGGCGACCATTTTTAGCAACAGGGAGAACATTAATTGACGTACAAAGGGTATTTTGACACTGCGAGTAAATGATCAACAAATCACATTCAACGTGTTTGACGCTCTTATCCAGATGATATTGGGGAATGTTCAATGGTACAAGAGTTGGATATGAATGACGAGGAAGACAGCAGCATGGAAGTGGAAGATGCTCAAAAGTGCAACAGTTATGCAGTATATTTTCTGCAGTGCCAACTGAGGAACAGTCACGCAAGCAGCTGACTGAGGCAATTGAGTTGACCGAGAAGAAAGACAGACCAATGAAATCCTCATTTGTTGAAGCTCCAATGTTGGAGAAAAAACACTTATCCACTAGTCTTAAATATGCTTATTTAGATGATGATCATAAGTTTCCTGTCATTATTTCTTCAGCATTGAGCACTGAACATGAGTTATCATTGTTGCAGATTTTGCGGCAACATCGTAGAGGATTGGGATGGATGCTAGCAAATATTCTTGGGATAAGCCCCGCAATCTACATGCACAAGATTAGATTAGAAGATGACGTAAAGAAATGTGTGGAAGCCCAGCGTTGCTTAAACCTCATAATGAAAGAGGTAGTCAAGGAGATAATAAAGTGGTTAGATGCAAGAATAATATACCCTATATCTGACAATGAATGGGTTAGTCCAGTTCAATGTGTACCTAAGAAAGGTGGGATGATAGTGATAACCAATGAGAAAAATGAAATTATCCCTACACGCACTGTGACTGGATGGAGAGTGTGCATGGACTACCGGAAGCTCAATAAAGCAACCAAGAAAGACCACTACCTCTACCTTTCATGGATCAGATGTTGGACCGATTAGCTGGACAGTAGTACTACTGTTTCCTAGACGAATATTCAGGGTATAATCAAATAGTTATTGATCCATTAGACCAAGAAAAAACTACCTTCACATACCCTTATGGAACATTTGCGTTCAGAAGGATGTCATTTTGATTATGCAATGCACCAGCAACATTTCATAGGTGCATGATGGCAATTTTTTTCTGACTTAATAGAGAAAACAGTAGAGGTTTTTATGGATGATTTTTCAATCTTTTGAAAGTCATTTGAAAACTACTTGTACAACCTTGAGAAAGTATTGGAACGCTATAAGCAGAACAACCTCATCTTGAATTGGGAAAAGTGTCACTTCATGGTGCAAGAGGGAATTGATCTGGGACACAAGATATCTCATGCTAGGATAGAAGTAGACTAGGCTAAGATTAAAGTCATTCACAAGCTACCTGCTCCAACATCAGTTAAACAAGTTCGCAATTTCTTGGGACATGCAGGTTTTTATAGGAGATTCATCAAGGACTTCTCTAAAATTGCCAAACCACTATGTATGTTACTCAACCAGAACAGAGACTTTGTCTTTTAGGAAGAGTGTAATCAGGCATTCACAGTGCTGAAGATCACTGCACCTATTATCAAAGGACCAACCTGGACCAAACCATTCTAGCTAATGTGTGATGCCAATGTGGGCAATAGGAGCAGTATTGGGACAGAAACGTGAGGTAATAATTCGTTCGATTTACTATGCTAGTAAAACATTGACAGAGGCACAATGCAATTATTCAACGATGGAGAATGAAATGTTGGCAGTCGTGTTCGCCTTTGATAAATTCAGACCTTACCTCATTGGGACAAAAGTCTTTGTGCATACAGATCATGCTGCAATAAGACATTTGATGGTGAAACGAGATGCTAAATCACGGTTGATCAGATAGATTTTGTTACTTCAAGAATTTGATTTAGAAGTGGTTGATCGTAAAGGTGGGGACAATCAAGTTGATGACAATTTGTCAAGATTGAATGAGAATGAAAGGAAAGAGAAATTCAACCACGTGAAGGAACAATTTTCAAATGAAGCTATCCTAGCTATAAGCGCAAAACATGTACCATGGTATGCTGACATAGTCAATTACCTAGTGAACAGGGTGATTCTGGATGACTTAAAGGGACCAGTTGTGAAAAGATTCTTAGCACAAACTAAGAAGTTCTTTTGGGATGAACCATTTCTATATCACTTAGGAGCTGACTCCATTTTACGAAGATGTGCTAGGTAAGATGAAATTAAGGAGATATTGTGGCACTGTCATGCGTCACCATGCAGTGGGCATCATGCAGGAAAAAAGACAACAGCAAAGGTACTCCAGTCAGGGTACTACTAGCCAACAATTTTCAAGGATGCCCATAACTTTGCTCTTATGTGTGATCGGTGTTAAAGGACCGAGAATATTTCAAGGAAAAAGGAGATGCCTCTGAACTATATACTCGAAATGGAGTTGTTCGATGTGTGGGAAATTGACTTCATGGGCCCATTCCCTCCATCTCCAGGGCATATCTACATTCTGTTAGCAGTCAACTACGTTTCAAAGTGGGTGGAAGCAAGATCATGCACCCACAATGATGCAAGAATAGTCGAAAGGTTTTTAAGAATGAATATCTTCACAAGATTTGGCACGCCTAGAGAACTGATTAGTGATGAAGGCACACCCTTTGTTAATAGAGTAATGCAAAAACTCCTCTGCAAGTACAATGTCAGACATAAAGTTGCTACTGCATTTTACCCACAAACAAACGGTCAGGAAAAAATTTCCAATAGAGAAATTAAAGCAATCTTAGAAAAGACAGTGAACATGAACAGGAAAGACTGGTCTATGCAATTAGATGAGGCTTTGTAGGCATATTGCATCACTTTTAAAATGTCATTGCAACTGTCTCCATACAAGCTTATGTTTGGGAAAGAATGTCATTTACCGATTGAATTAGAATATAAGGCGTTGTGGGGATTAAAGAAATTGAACATGAGTATGGATGAAGTTGGTCAAGCAATAATGTTGCAATTACATGAGTTGGATGGGATGAGAATGGAGTGTTATGAGAATGCTCGAATTTACAAGGATAAAACGAAAAAATGGCATGACAAACAATTGTGGCCACATTACTTCGCGGAAGGGCAACTCGTCCTCTTATTCAACTCCAGGTTGAAACTCTTCCCAAGGGAAGCTCAAGTCCAAATGGTCTAGGCCTTTTGTGCTCAAGAAGTTATTTCCTCATGGAGTGATGTTATTATTTGACGAAAAAACAAATCAAGAATTCACAATCAATGGGCAGCGTGTAAAGCCATACTATGGTAGAAACTTCCTTAGTGAAAGAACCACCATCGAATTTCAGAGTTAGAAAAGGCAGAAGTCTACCGGCGCTTATTGCAATAAAGAAAAATTTTCCTATTTTGCGGCTTAGATTTAGCTCTTTTAACTTCATTTTGTTTGTTATTAGCTATATTTTTTTTGTATGCTAACTCTCAGTTTATTGTTTTCTTTTACTACGCAATTACATGCAGCAGAATTTTGAAGAAGCATCCACTAAAAAATTAAAGATTCGGATTTATAAGGGTTGGACTGGACACTGAAGATGTGTAGAGCAAAATGAACGCCAAATGGCAGCAGCCAGAGGACGTGTGGAAGCAAGAGGCACAGCGGTAACATTTTGCTGTAAAATGGTTTGAAAATGTTTCATTACATTTCAACCAACAGTTAAAAAAAATACCCTTTGGCGTTCCATTCGACTGAAATTTCAGAAAGGGGAAGACCAATAGTATCATTAGCCCTATTTATTCTGCACTATGCTCACCATTTTGGCCATCGATCTCCTAATTTTTTGAATTCCTTTGCTGGGCTCTGGTGTGGTCTCTTTGGGTGCTTAAGTTGAAAGCAGCAACGCTGAACATAACCTTCACAGCTCTATCAACCTACGACAGCATAATGGTATCAACTCAAGGTGAAGGAAGTCGAAAGATTCGATCATCTGAACGAACTACCAAGGTACTAGTGCGTCCAATCCCATGAATTTGGAGTCATCCTCCTCGGATGATGAGCGACAAGCGAGTCCATAATGCCAATGCATCGCCACAAAATCTACGCCATTGAAAGTAGTATACTCGGTCATCAAATCCACTGAATAGTAGCCCGCTCCCCTACCACCAGCGAAGGCAAAAAAAAAAAAGAAATGAAAATAGACGGCCAATCGATACAAAGGGAAAATGGTGGAAGAGAAGCCTTCACCTCGAAAGTGGAGATTCAAGCAAGGCATTATCAAACCGCCCCTGAAGGATGCATCAACATGCATAAGCAGCAAAATAAGGATCAATACACTCTAATTAGCTCAAATTAAATATGGAAAATCATGCTTGTAGAAGAGAAAAACAGAGATTT
>JAOANK020280338.1:0-15169 GCA_026257165.2 Telfairia occidentalis
ATGCATAGCAATTAGATTCAAGGCACATTCTCCTTATGTGTCCTCCACCTATCTAGGAGTAGGAGTAGTTTAAACTAAGATTCCCTTCCAAATAAAAGATTCCCTAGATAAAATGAGTGTAATTATCCGTGGTAATCAATCAAGCTAGAAACCCAATTCCGAGGACGACACTCAACACTCATATTCACTATACTAAAACTGACCCGTACACTGTGGGGCATTGCACCGAGTGGCGATCAAGTTTCTGGCATCAGCTAGAGACCGATCGAACACCCGGTGCGCGTATCAAGTTTTTACCATTAAAAGCTAACTCTTTGGGAAGCACGTGCCAATGGACACAAAGTGCATTTTTATGACTACGGCAATGGACTGTTTGACATTACTACTACAGTTAACCCATCAACTTTAAATGGTGGTACGACACATCATGTAAAGCTAAGTGAGTAAACATGTGTATGCAATAATGGCAAAACTATGGAATTCTTTGTTCGTATGCAATTGCTGTCTGTAAGAGCATTGACCAAGATTATTTGGATTTCATAGAAGACCATTACAAAATGTCAACTTACTTGTCTTGTTATTCATCACAATTCGAACCTATTCCTAATCAAAGTAGGTGGCCTGAACCTAATTTCAAACTATTTATCCTGATGAGACGTTAGTGAAAGGTTTTGGTCGACCATGTACTTCTCGAATACGCAATGAGACGGATTAGAGGGAGCCAATAGTTACAACACGTTGTGAGATTTGTAGACAAGAAGGGCATAATAGATGAAATTGTCTGAATCGAGCTTCTAACCGCACCTCTTCGTTACAAATAATATATGTAATATTTTATTTTTTGTATAATATAACTCATTATATTTAATTCAAATCTTAATATTTTAATGCACTAATGTAAGTATTTATCTTCATTTATATTATTACTATTTTATTTATTGATTACAATATTGAATTATAATTTCTTTAAATTTCAATAGATGGATGATGATATTAGAACAGGAACATTTGATCCATCTGTTTGACACCTTCAAGCCAGCAATAGATCTGAGCTGGTCTAAGAGGACGAGTATACCGACGCTTTACATTGTAGACATAGAAAGGCTGTTATTAATAGGGTGACACGACCAGATCCTCAAATTGAGCTTTATCTACGAGAATTTGGATTTTATGGTCTATCACGCATAAATTTTATCAGATTATATTGGCATTTGATCATTGCTTCAGTGGAGCGATGGCGACAAGAAACACACATTTCATATGTCGCATGGGGAGTGTACTGTCGCCTTGCAAGATGTAGCCATCTAATTTGGACTACCAATTGATGGTAGAGCTTTGACTGGTTCAATTACGTATCATTAGAAAGATATATGCACTGCTCTATTGGGAGTTACACCAGAACTTGCAGTTCTAACTAGAGGTTGCCTTAGTCTGCCATGGTTAGCCAACCGATTTAATAATTTTGCTCATCTACTAGTGTATGCTACTGAATAAGACCTCTAGCCTTATGTCCGAGCATACATTATTACACTTATTAGAGGTATGGTATGCCTGAATTAGTCTAACAGTAGAGTTCACCTCATGTATCTACCTCTCCTATCAAATTTTGAGGTTGCAGGACAATATAGTTGGGGGGCAGCCTGCCTTGCATGGCTTTATAGAGAGTTATGCAAAGCGGTTGTTATTGATGCACATGAAATAGCAGGTCCACTCATATTGCTTTAGATATGGACATGGGATTGATTCCCTACTTTAGCACCTCAGAGGCTACATCGATACGAGAATAACTTGGGAGATAGACTATTAGCAGTACGGTATGAAACTTTAATTTTCTTTATAAAAATATTTTATTTTGTATGTTTTAGTTGTGTCATAATAAAATTAATATTTGATTTTTTAGATAGAATGATGAATTTTGTGTCACTAAAGTATCTACTCATGTTTTGCTACAATATTGATATATGTTGGATACGTTTATGCCTCATCAGGTATAATTAAATTTATTTATTCATATTTTTTATTATCATTCATTTTTTCTTTTGATTTATGTTAAATACAAATTATGCATATTATTTGGGAACCATATATGCAGTTAATTGAAAGATTACCCAAATATTGTCATAGTGGCATCAATTATGGACCACTAAAAGTCCACTCATATGTATTTTTGTAGTAGAGTGGCACTTTCCAGATCGTGTAATGCGTCAATTCTGATGGGTGCAACAAATTCCTGCACAATGCAATACAAATATGTGACTGCACATATATGACTTATGGGGTAGATATGAACGCAATTGGGTTAGTCATCTGGCTTCTGAAATAACTGGGTGGGAAAATCGACATAATGCTATTATTCGTGGACACAATATAAACGAGGGGGCAGATGTTGAGCCTAGATACATCTTATGGTACTATAATATTACTAAACGATTCATCACCAAAGTTGGAGCATCATATGATTATTTGGTAAGATATAAGTAATTAAACATTTAACTTGTTTAACATGATATCTTTTTATGTAGTAAATTTGTTTTCATTTTTTTCAGAATAATTTACCTGACATGACTGATCTTGGTAGAAGGTCACTACAAAATCTCACAACTATTTATCGAGCCAGACATTTGGATGGATTAGAGCATAGGAGAAGAGGACGGAGCAGAGGAGTTAACATCCCTGGTGATGATCCAGTTCAACATGAAGTGTAACAACAGGTTCTCACACCTTCTATCGATTGATCATGTCATGAATTTACTCACACTTACATGACTAAAACTCTTAGGTCATTTGGATCATTCCTGACAACCTCATCTTCACTTGGTAATCCAAGAATAATCACTATGGAAGAAGGTGAGTCATCACATACTCATCGTGGTGCTCAAGATCAGTACGTGACGTATCGGCATCATAATCAAGGTATAACCATTAGAGAGGAAGGTGAGCCATCAAATGCGAAAGGTCGTAGTGATCGTGGAAAATATGTGACCTAACGAAGTAGATCTATTCATCATAGGGAATCATCTGCTAGCGATGAAAATGAGAATTAAGAATTTTTTCTTAACAATAAAATTGTTTCGAATTGAATTAATTTCATGTTATTGACTTTATTTATAATTAGTTAGCATTATAATTTAATTTAATTAGGTACATTTTAATTAATTAATTTAGATGTTTTTATAATTAAATTTAGTACATTTATTCAAAAGAAAATTTGATTAAATTTTTATATAAGTTACAACAAAGAGAATAAAACATGCAATTAGAAATCTTTTTAATTGATTTTTATAGTTTATATAAAAGAATATCAAAATTTAAAGACTAAATTACAATGAAATTTATAGATTAAAAATATGATATAAATTTGCAATAATTTATTTTAGTTAATATTAATATAAGAAAAGATGAAATTTTTTTTTTTTTTTTATAAAAGAAAAGATGTAAATTTAGAAATATGATATAAATTTACAATGATTATTTAAATTAAAATTAATGAATACTATAAATCATTTATTTTAATTAAAATAATAATTTTAGAAAATATAATGAAAATGTTGAATATGTGTGGCTTGAACCCAAGATCTCTATTATTGCATGTATCCTTATTTACCACTATACCAATTAAAGGTTTTGGATAAAAAAGTGAGGCGTTGATATATATTACATACGATATGCGTCTTTTAAAAAGATGTTTTTACGTAACTGATGTTTGGGGAGACCATTTTTTACCACAAATGCGTCTTTTGAGAAGATGCATTTGACCAATTTTGGTCAAACACGTCTTCTAAAAAAACGTATTGCCTTATTTTACCAATTAATTTTAAAACTACCCTTTTTCCAAAATTATTATAAAAATCACACGCCTTCCTCATTAACCCCTATGTCTTGGGGTTCTATGGAAAGGAGGAATACCCCTTTCACTGTTGTATTCTTCAAACGAATTCCACTAACTCTATATCTGTCAATATAGAGATTAACTAGCACTTTTCTTTTGACAGCCAACTGGGGAGAAAAAGATTTAACACCAACACAATTTGAAGAAACAGAAAATGTCAATCATTAACTACAAAAATACGACACCATGATTAACAATACATGAAATCTTTCATTTACTACCCAAAAGATGCTTTAGCTACTATCCATTACAGAAATAACAATTATCATTAATGCACTATAAATGAAAAGTAAAGACAAAGTAGTGTGTAAAGTTTAAACAATCTAAAGGTTGAAGGATTGCAAGGCTTCTAAAACTTCTTCTCTGCTAGTTTCTCCTCAGGTTATCGGATTCCTTCTGTCGAGAAAATCCTCTTCTTCCTTTTCTTGGTATCCTTCAATTTCAACTACTTGCCCTAACTTTGTGGTCCTCATGCCTTAAATAGTGAGTGTGAAATGACCCATGACTCCCTCCTGCAATACCACTTGTAAAAGGGCTGCGAAATCCCACTTCATTTAACCATTGCACACGCGCTACAGATAAAGTAATATGTTTTTTGTAAGCTTCAAGGGAATATTTTGCTTGCTGTCTTGCTATAGCATTAAGCTTGGGTGAATGCTATAGCATGGTATCGCCTTCTGAATGTTTCTCAAGATAACTTGTCTTTTTCTAGCTGCCACATACTTGGCTATGAAAGTCAATCCTAATTATAGAATTCAGTGAAGCTTTATTCAGGATGATCACTTGACAACAATAGAGTACTTAGAATTCAAAATCATACGTTTCATTAACCAGACGGCTCGATATGCATGCATTCTTCTCGTTTTACGGTAGAATAACTCTCCTTTGGAAAGTTAGCACACCTTTAAGCTTGAATTTTTGCTTGTCCTCAAGAAAAACATATAAACTGAAAATAGCAACAGACAAACTGCGTGAGTTTTGGCAAGGATGTACTGCAAGCCTTGTGAGAATTGTTTTCTCAATCCTCTTATCAATTATAGCTGTCTTGCCACTTTATTTACTTAGCCATAAGCTGGCCTTTTTTTAAGACTATCAATTAGATCCTAGGTCGCAATCTACTCTTTACTTTTTCTATCCTGAAACTCTAACTTCTAGCACTTTACTACTCAATTCCAACAGTTACTTGTGTCTACTCAAATGTCCTTTTACCCTTGTACAGATGCTTACTTACAAAAGACTTTAAATGGCTTTAATGAACCCCTTATTGAATAACTTTCTTTTTTCTTTTTTTTTTAAAGAGAAAAGTTATAGGGTTATAGTGAGCTCTGAGTTGCCAGGAAATGTGGGTAACATGACTCAAGATGTCTTCTCACTTGAGTGCCATAACTCGCCTAAGCTCACTAACTGCTTGCTCTTTTATTTCAGACAACCTTTGGTGTCAATGCTAGGAAGCCAAGTGTACTCTAGTTTTTTTTGTTTTTTTTTTTTTCCAATGGGGACATTCATTTACCTTACACAATAAAATTTCACAGCACTAAAGCTCTAGATATTTAAAAGCAGCTCAAGCTTGAAGTTGTCAATGACCTCAATGAGTACGAGAAGAGGGAAAGCAAAAGGGCGGGATAATCCTATTACAAAGCAACTAGCAAGGAAATGCTTTAGAGAATCCACAAAGTCAAAGAAGAATGTTGTAAGTGATGCTCTATAGGTTAGGGATCAATCAAGGAAAGATAAGGAGATGAGTACTGATTAGGTTAATTGAGCACACTTAAAGAAAGCAACATATAGATAAGCTCCTAAAGGTGGCTAGATGTGAGCGTAGACTAAATTTTGTCTAGCGGAACTTCATCCTTGAAAACATCGCTACACAATAGACAGCGAGACAGGACACACTATAGCTGAGCCCACACTATTAAGCTTTCTCCTTTTTTTAACTTAAAAGAAAATCACATGATGCAAAAGCATAAGCTTAAAAATGCCAAAACAACTGTCAACAAGATTTTAGAAACTTCAACAAAAGATGCGGCCATAAGTTGCTAGCATTTCATGCATTTTTACTCAACAGATGAGATATTAAAAGTATTCATCAGATTTTGCAAGAAGAAAAGAAAGTTGCTTCCCTAAGGGCTTCAACTGTCATCTGCATCTGATCCTAACACATCAGTAGTTTTTCCAAGGGAAAGCGATGGCAAAAGGAACATGTGCGCATTTTTAAGTTGGAACATTCGATGCCACACTCGATCCCTCTTTTCCATGTAGCGAATGATGTGCTACCTAGTTGCCAACTTATCAAACTTGGTGCTTAGAGGCCCCAACATTGTAGCAATTGCTTTTATGCATATTACTGCTATATCATCAAGGGAGACTTGTGGTGAAGTAGTAGTAGCAGCAAGATTATGACTGGACATTAGCACTTCTTTTCGGAACACATGGGCATCAACTCCATGTTGGATCCGAATGATCATCTGCTAGTCGATTTTAACATTCTCTAACAGCAAGTCGCTCGTATCTTCTAAGGGGGACACTGCCTTGGAGGCATAGGTCTGAAATTATGCGAGGGAAGAAGAATTATCCAGCTTTCTTCCTTGTGCAACTTTTGATTTCTACTTGGATAAGGCTGCCTATGTGGATTTCTATCCCCATCAGATGGCATACATCAACATTATTCGCTCTCTAGAGATGGAAAGTCATGTGTTGTTGGTAGGATGCAGTTCTTCAAGAAGTAAAGCGAGAAGGTGGCTTGAGGTGTCAACATGGATGGCAGTAGGGAATAAACTTCTAATTTTGAACTTGCCATTCTACATTCTTTATTCCCACTTCCTCTAAGGCAACTCCAGTTCTTCTTGTAATGGAGAGGCACATAGTCTGTTGCCCTCAGGGTTCTTAGATGCTTGAAAGCCATAAAAATGATATATCTCCTCAATAGTGAACTTTACCTTCTTTCTTCGGACCAACGCAAATGTTTGTCCTTCTAAAGTGATATTGATGTTGAATTCTCGAACGAGTAGGGCAAACCAATATTGTGGTTTGCAACAGAATTGCTCCCAGTTGTTGATGTGTATAATTTCGTCTATGTAAGAACAAACATCAAAATTTGTTGGCAAAATTGTCTTTTCTGCTAAAAAACCCCCGCCCTTAAATGTCTTAGCACTCTTCTCAGTGACATGGTTAGAATAATGAGTGAACTACTGTGCCTTTTCCTTTGCAATTTGTTTTGCTTTATCTTTTCTACTTTTTTTCTTCCTCTGACCTAACTCATCTTCAGCTCTTTGTTCTCCTATTTTTTACTTCGCTTTCTTCATTTTCAAGCTAGACAAAGGCATATCTTCCTCTTATGATGGTTGATGAGATGTGACAGCCTTGCGACGCTTTTCTTTTCTTTTCTTTTCTTGCTTCTAGAGTATTTTTCTCTTCTTGGCTCGGTTCTTACAACATTTCTTTTTCAGCATGCTCCGGTTGTGGTTCCTCATATTAATCAAACACTGGTCATTGGTATCGATAGTCGTGTTTCCCCCAAATAATCATCTAAATTCAACTCTTCTGTTGCACCAGCAGTTCCAATTAGCCCTTCTTCATGTTAATTTTCTTCCCTTATAGAAACTAATTTATGGGATTCGATAGCCACCTTAGATGGTGCTACCATCTCAAGTGTAGCAGTATATAATGCAGACAAGATGGCAGTTCACAAGTAGAAGGATGAGGGGTACTAACTTGGACTTTTGGTTTGGTTCTGAATTATTTCCCACTGTGGGTCGAGGTGACTTGCTCACCCCTTGCTTCATTCTTCTTTTCTTTAATTGGATCTCAACCTCTCTTTCGTGGACGAAGAATTTCACCTACGGTCCTTGTTTGTGAGGAACCATTTTCTCCTTCCTTCTCTTTTTCTCCACTAGTATGGATGACTTAGTAGCTTTCTTTAGAGATTAAACCATTGGGTATATTACCTTCAAAGGCTGGGGGTCTGTAGGTGACAACGCTCTTTTTCACAAAGGCGATTTAGGAGTTCTATCATCATCGGATGATGTCTCCAACACCATTGGGTTCGAGGCACTAGTAGCCTTCAACTTGCACTCAGCTCCTCTAATTTTTCTTCCTCCCTCTCCTCTAGTTGACACCATTTTACTGTGCTAGTTAGTAAGATTCAATTAAAATGGCAGTTTCAAAAGTAGCAAATCTCAAAGAGAATGATTTGGTTGTAATGAAAAGAAAACGACAGAAAATCAATGGTGAAGCGATTAAGGGTGTTGAAACACTGGGGGAGCAAGACACGCATTAAATAGTTGTTTGGGACAAGAGGAAAGTCTTCACCCTAACGGTAACTTTTTGATATTTTCTTTCTTTTCTCTCTTTCTTTTTTACATTTCAAATTGAAAATTTCCTACAGTTACATGTAGAGCTACGTGTACTTACCGTATGTCATTTGACATATTTTGCACGATCGCCCCTAATTTCTTCAACCCGATTTTCTCTGTTTTTTTTATGTGTCCTCGTGTACTAGGTCCTGACACAATCCTTAAGGCTCTCACTTCCTACCGCATCATATGTCTTGTTCCAACCTGTTGTTCTTAAAAAAAAATTGAACTTTAAACAAAGATCAAATAAAGACTAAAATAAAAGTAACTAAAATAATTCATATGTCACAACGAATATACTGCCTTTTTTCTAGCGGCAATGATGTTGATCGTAACTCAATGTTCTTGCAGATGTATGGTGGTTCATTCCCTAAGGAATGCTCTACCACAATACGGTTTAATCCTTTGGTCATTTACTTTAAATTCCTGATTTTATTTCTCATCTTTTAATAGAATTTCCCCATGAGGAAAATTTTGCTTGATGATAATTGGTACTAACTATTTTGATTTTAGCTTGGCAAGAAACAATTTGAGACGAGAATTGAACAGAAGTACAGTCTGTCCTTTAGTGAAGTGATGATGGCACAATTTCCTATCATGTCATTTCTTTGTTTTCTCCAAGTATAATTTAGCATTGTCATGGCACTCCTCCCTCAGCTCCTCAACCTCTTGAAGCTATAGCATTCTTGCTTCGCCTACAATATTTATGTCGAGATTTAACTTCTTCATAGCCCAAAGTGCTTTATGTTCCAATTCAACTAGAAGGTCGCACGCTTTTCCAAAGACAAGTTTAGACGGAGAAAGCTATAGTGGTGTCTTGAAAGCGGTGCGATATGCCCACAAAGCTTCAATCAAAAGCTCTGCCCAGTCTTTTATGTTCAACTTCACTGTTTTTTCCAAAACGACTTTGATTTCTCTAGTTGGTACTTAAACTTGACCATTTGTTTATGGGTGATATGTTGTAGCAACTCGATGCTTTACATTGTATTTTTGCAACAACTTTTCAAACATTCTTTTCACAAAGTTCCTTTATCACTGCAGTATCCTGGGTGTTCCAAACTTTGTAAAAATATTCTTTCGTAATAATTTTTCTACGGTTTTCGCATCATTATGAGGACATGATATTGCTTCGACGCATTTGGACACATAATCGACAACTAACAAGATGTAGACATGCCCTTTAGATGGTCGGGAACGTCTCATGAAATCTATTCCCCATACGTCGAATAATTCCACTTTGAGGATATAGTTTAGAGGCGTTTCGTTTCTGTTGGAAATATTATCGTGTGTTGGCATCGATCACATTCTTGAGTGAAAAAAAATGTGGATTCTTGAAAAGTGATGTTCAGTAATATCCTGACGGTAGCACTTTTCCAACAGTTTTCTTCCCAACGTGATGCCCACCATAAGGTGACACATGACAATTACCTTACTTACAAGATAATTCACAATGTCGGTGTACCAAGGCGCTTCTTTCTCCATCACCACAAGTATGGTTTCATTTGGAAACTATTCAATGATCTTGTTGCATTTTTCCTTTTTCTCATCTTCATTTAACCAAGATAAATGATCTACTACTTGATTATCTACTCCTTTTTTGTCTATAACTTCTAAATTGAATACTTGAAGGAGTAGGATTCATCTAATGAAACGTGGCTTTTCATCTCTCTTCACCATTAAGTGTCGGATGGCAGCATATTCTGTGTGTATAAAAACTTTTGTTCCAATGAGATATGATTTGAATTTATCAAATGCGAACACAACGGCATGCATTTCTTTTTCTGTTGTTTTGTAGTTGTACTACGCTTTTATTAATGTTCTATTGGCCTAATAGATTGGGTAAATTACCTTTTTCTGTTCATATCCTAACACTGCACCAATTGCTCAATCATTGGCATCACACATTAATTCAAAAGATTTTGTCCAATCAGGTCCAAGGATGATTTGTGCTTTGACCAGTTTATGCTTCAACATAGCAAACGCTTTTTCACATTTTGTGGTAAACTCAAAATTCTATTATGCCAGATTAACATGCACAACAGTTTAGCGATCTTTGAAAAATCTTTGATAAACCTTTTGTAGAATCCTGCATGGCCAAAAAAACTACGAACGTGCTTAACTATGGATGGGGTAAAGAGCTTATCTATTACTTCAACCTTAGCTCGGTCTACTTCTATTCCTATCTTGAAATCTTGTGTCCTAGAACAATCCCCTCTTGTATTGTAAAGTGGCAATTTTCACAATTAAGAATCAGATTACTTTGCTTGCATCTTTCTAGCACTTTTTACAAGTTTGCTAAGCATTTATCAAAAGATTTACCGCAGATTGAGGAGTCATCTATAAATATTTCCATTGTTTCCTCATTCATATCTTAAAAAATAGCCATCACACAATGTTGGAATGTTGCTAGCGCATTACATAGACTAAATGGCATCCGTCTTAAAGTAAACATTCCAGACAAAAAGGTGAACGTTGTTTCTCTTGATCTTTCGAGGCGATTACTATTTGATTATATCCAAAATATCCATCTAAAAAATAATACTAACCTTGCCCTACTAATCTGTCTAACATTTGAACAATAAACGGAAGTGGAAAGTAGTCTTTTTTCGTTAACTTATTGAGCTTTTGGTAATCTATACATACTCACCATCCTGTTACCATTTTTGTTAGGATCAGTTCATCCTTCTCATTGGTGACTATTGTCATTCCACCTTTCTTTGGGACGCATTGCACTGAACTCACCCAGTTACTATCATCTATTAGGTAGATTATTCCTTCATCCTCAATGATCTCCTTGTTGACAACCTCTTTCACGATCGAGTTAGGGCGTCGCTGCACATCCATGCACTTCTTTACATAATCCTCAAGTCTAATTTTGTGCCTACAACCTATGAGGCTAATTCCTAAAATGTCGGCTAAAGTCCATCCTATGGCTCTTTTATGCGTTTTAAGTACCTGTAGCAAAGATAGTTCGTAGTCAACATGCATATTAGATGAAATAATACCTTGAAGCTTATTTTCATCATCTCAATAAACATATTTAAGATATGTTGGTAGACGTTTCTTCTTTAGAATTGGCGCTTCTTCGAATGATGCTTTCATTTGATGGTGTGATCTGTCTGATAGGTCCAATACTTCCATTACTCTTTCTGTTGACAAAGTGGTAGCATTGATACAGCATAATTGCTCAATTCTTTCCTGCTCTCTATTGTTAGTTCCATCCTCCTTCTCAAAGTCATGTTCTTTTCAAGTCAAGTTTGCTATTGTGAGATTTTCCTGTTTCTGCAAAGTAAAGCACTCTTATATGTCATCTGGATAGTTCAGTACATTGAAAACATTGAATGTAAGTTGTTGATCACTGACTCCCATTGTCAGTATTCCCTTCTGCACATCTATTAGAGTTTGTCAGCTGCTAAGAGTGCTCTTCCCTAGATAATAAGAACTTCTCGATCAGCTTCATAATCGAGAATGATGAAATCAGAAGAGAATATGAAGCTATCAACTTTTATTAGCATATCTTTGACTTTTCCTTCAAGATGCCCCATTAAGTGATCAGCAAGTTGACATCTTACAATGGTAGGTCGTGCTTCCCCTATCCTCAGCTGTTTGAAAACATATAGTGGCATTAAATTTATACTTGCACCTAGATCACATAAAGCATTACTAACGTATTGTTCTCCAATCAAACAAGTGATTGTAAAACTTTATCGACCCTTCATTTTTTTTTTAGGTATTTTGCTAGATAGGATGGCACTGCATTCATCAGTGAGCACTACTGTTTCAAACTCCCCCAATCGTTATTTTCTTGTGAGAATATCTTTCAAGAATTTGACATAACTAGGCTTATGTTCTAATGTTTCAACTAGTGGGATATTGATATGCAACTATTTCAATCACATTGAGGAATTTCTTGAATTGTACTTCATCATTTTTCTTTCTCAATCGCTTCAGAAAGCGTTTTGGTGGAATGATTCTGGGTAGTTCTGTAGCTTATGCTTTTTCTTCTGCTGTAAAATTGCTACCACTTTTCTCAGTGTTTTCCATTTCTTTCTCGATCACAACATTTTCTTTAACAATCGTCTTTTCTTCATGTTCATCCTCTGGTTCCTTTAATTTAGATTTTCACTTATCAACTTCTTGTCCTATCTTTTTACCACTTTTCAGTGTAATAGTATTACACTATTCTGTACCAGAGTTCCTGAGCACTTATGTGTTCTTGGGCACTTAGAATTAAGAAGTCACATAGTTGTCTAACAGAAATGGGGGAGAATAACAAATCCATTTGACAGGGGGGTTTGACACTCAAAATACATGCAAAACTTAATTAGAGACGAATGGCACGAAAAGAGGGTAGTTAACAAAATTCATTCATACAAAAGAGAAACACTATTAGTAAGCTTGGAATCACTATACAGTCACTCTTTCGAGGACCCTATTGACACCAGCACTGGGTGTTCGATCGGTCTCCAACAGATGCCAGAAACTTGGTCGCCACCCAATGCGATGCACTGCAATGTACGTGTCAGTTTTAGTATAGTGAATATGAGTGTCAAGTGTTGTCCTCGAGATTGGGTTTCTAGTTTGATTAAGTACCATGGATAATCACACATCATTTTATCTAGGGAATCCATTATTGAAAGAAAATCCAAGCTACACTACTCCTACTCTTAGATAGGTGGAGGACACATAAAGAGAATGTGCCTTGACTCTTACTGTTATGCTTTGTGACACCAAACTTTACTAAAAATGGACTTCCCTATCGCCATGCAACTATAAGCTGGGTTTAACTAAAGTTCGGCTTCCTCTCTTGAGCTCAGCTAGTCTCTTACTAAACATGCAGACTCAACCTCTCTGTCTATTACCCACACACCTCGCAAGGTATTACGAACTACCTACCGATTACCACCCCTTAGTAGACCTATTGTGATCCCATCCTCTCTCGAGCTGAGGGCAAACCCGCTTGTCATCACGGTTCACAACAGACTCACTAGAGATAATAATACATGCTTCTCTAAAATAGACCTCTGCTCATCATGTTGGCCACTACAATCATGCTATCGAAATCTAATCTAAGCCCTATTCTCTTGCGCTAAAACTTAAATCATGCAACAAGATTAATCCTTGATAAAAAGATTAAACAGCATTAAGCAAACGAAAGCATGAATAATCACAGGGAATATGAAAAAGTCCATAAATTAAAACAGAGTTACAACGCGTTACAATACGGCAAGGCGGAATTTCGCCACTCAAATTCGCAATTAAAATAGAAATTCCTAAGGAAAATACACAATAAAAAAAAGTATGGAAAAAAGGAAGAAAACTCCCAAAGAGGCGTGCCAACTTATTCCAAACGTAAGACCCGCAATCCCGATCATCGGATCGCTCCGAGGGCTCCATGGGAAGCTCCATGGGAAGCTCCATCTCCCTCTAAAACACCGTCCTTTAAGGTATGCCCACGGATCTCCAAATGGGCTCCACTTTTTTGGAATTAAAAATGATCTTTTAAAACACATTCTGCCCATAGCATCGAGAAGCCATAAGATAGCGTCTCGATGCTGGTCTTCTTTGGCCAAAGGGCGTGCGGCGTGGGCATAAGTTAGGGAGACACAAAGGGACAGCGTCTCCACGCTGCTGCGGGTTGAACAGAGACTGGGGTCGAGTAAGGCGTTGCACGTGCGGCTGGCTAAAGGGTGTGCGCATGGAGGCGTCTAGACGCTGCTGCTGCGATGGGCTCGCGCGCGCGGGTGCGCTTGTGAGTGTTGTTCAATGGCATCTCGACGCTGATGATCCCAGCTTCGATTTTCCATCTGATTCCAGTGTCTCAACGCTGCCTCTTCGAGTCATTTTTTATTTTGGCCTCCTTTCTTCTTTTCTTAGACAAAATTCATTTTTTTAAGCCCATTTTTTGACTCAAACATCCCCAAAATCATATTTTCTTCTAATTATGCTTGGTACCTACAAATTAACATAAAAACACGTGAAAGCACCAAAATTATCCAACAAAACTAGCTAAAATCAAGCCTAAGGATAGCACATTTCTGTGTGCTATCAAACACCCCCAAACTTTATCTTTTGCTAGTCCCGAGTAAAATTAAAACAAAACAGCAGCAGAAAGTGAAACTCCTCTAAGCATACAATTAACTGAAGCATCAATGTTCTAATAGACAAGTAGGTGCAAACATAGAAACTTACAAGCACATTCTATCACCGAGAAATTTCAAAGCCAATTCCCTACACCCCTCGTGTGTGTGTGTGCAAGCCTGTCTAGTCCTAGTCCTTATAAGCCTGGGGTAACCTTAGAAAAACCTCATGAGGCTCTCCTAATTCGATCAGTGGAACATTTAAGCACACAAATGCATCCTAGAGTTTTATTCACTTCTTTCTTTCTATTTTTCTTTCTTTTCTTCTTTTTCTACTTTTCTCTTTTGCTTTTGTTTTTCTACTTCTTTTTCTCTTTTTCTCTTTCTTTTCTTTTGGAAGGGAACCAATTTAAGATGTATCACCTTCATTTTGGCTTACCCCCAATTTCTAGGTGCTGAGTATCCAACTACGAGCAATACATCTATCCAAGGGTCAAGGCTTACTCACTTTCTTTTCGGATTTTGCATTGCTCATCGACTAAGGTCATAAGGAAGGTAGAGTAATCCCCTCATTTTATTCCCTTTTATTCAACACACACTAGACATGCATATGAACTACTCAAACAGCATCACGACCTTTTCAGAGACTTCCTCAAGGTAACAATCTCCCTAAAGACACCCTAGACCTTCAGAACCTAGAGAAGAGGGCTATGTGCTCAATAGACAAGAAATTCCAAAAAGGATTTGAAATAACTCAGATAAAAAGGATGTTATCCCATTTCCATAATCACACACAACAGATCAGTCAGAGCAATATCACAGACTCTCCTCATCAACAGCATGCATAG
>JAOANK020280528.1:0-15168 GCA_026257165.2 Telfairia occidentalis
GGGAAGGTCCTGTCGGACTTGTCAAAATTGGAACCACTATACGGATCCAACTACCGTCAGTGGTCACAGAAGTTATTGAAGGTCTCAGTCTCTTGAGGATACAATTTGTTTTTGCTCTTTGTGTGATCTCTCCGCAATCAAATCTCTCTCTTAGAAATTCTCTCGATCAAATTCTTTTCAAAGAAGAAAAATTTAGAGATCCCACAATCCTAAATTGGTTTTCTATGAGATATAGCAAGGTAGCCATTTGGTGGTGTTCCTGAAGGTCTACACAATTAAGAAATTCTTGAATAGAAGAAAGGTCTTCTACAAAAGGTAAATTCTCCAAAACCTTTTTCGTATGTTTGATTTTTCTTTTTTGTAAATTAAATTTGATTTTTTTCTTCTCGATCTCAAAGACAAAAAGCGATCAAACGCTTCCGTAATTGAGAAGCGATCCCCTTAATTGGTATCAGAGCCAAGTTGTTGCCTTTGATTTTGGTTAAAGGAAATTCAGAATTAAGAGGTCGTATTATTTTTTTTATTTATTTTGAATGTTGGGTTTTGCAAAGTGGATGTTTCAAATTTTGACACTTAGTTTACTGCTTTAATTCGATTAAAGTTGTGAGGGCCTGTTGTTTTGGGCATTTATTTTCTGCTATCGAGTCTGTAAGTCTGTATTCTTTAGTATGACATCTCTTTTGCTAGCATAGTTTGAATAGAAATAGTGTCGATTCTCAGAGAAATCCATCATTTGCACCATTAACCCTAGTTGCTCCATTAGGGAATTCATGTTGGTTAGCAAACTTATACCTTTCTTCTTCCCTTCCTTCTTTTGCAGCCTAGTCAAAGATGTGGTATCTATGATCCCCTTGTCATACTGGATCTCCTTAGAAGTTTGAAAAGGAACTTATGCCTTCAGCATAATGAACTGTTGATGTTGGGGAAAAATACCTTTTTTGATTTACTCCTGAAGCAATAGGAAATTTCTTTGGAAATTATCTTTCCCACATCAATGTTGAGATGCTTAATGTTACCAAAGAACAATCATAATCTTTCTGCTGTGTTTTTCGAGTCATGAGTGGTGAGGATAAGCTATTTTTTAGAAAATACTGGTACACATTTGTTTGTGGTTTGACATAGGTTGCTATAAAAGTCCTAGTGCATATTCTCCATTGAACTCTTTCCATCCCAATTGTCTTTACAGCTGCATTGAGTTGATATTCTAATGGTGCCACAACCATCTCATTGTATGCAACATAAGGGTAGTTGGGGTGATTGAACATGACATTAATGGCTTCAAGAGACCAATCTGCCAACCTTCCCCTCACTATCTTTTGAAAGCCTTCATTTTCATCAATATTCGAAGAGAACTCCCTTACCAAGGGAATCATAGCTAGCTTAGGTTTCTGACAAAACAATCCTCGACTATGGTTAGTGATATTAGCAAAAATATAGTCAGAGAGCTTACCACTTGAGTTATCAAATCCTTTTTTAAGTAGGCAACTTTTGTTTTTGAACTCATCAATTTCATTCAAACTTCTTCATTCACAAATTTCTCAACTAGGAGGGTCTCTTCTGATTATTGCACAAGCTTCTTGCCTTTCTTTTTGACGCTACACCTATTAGAAGAAGATGTGTAAGGCACTTCCTCTGGAATCTGCTGGTTAGATTCATGAGGAGGACTCTCAACTACAGGATCAACTTCTTTAGACTTTAAGAAACGTCTCAACAGTTTAGGGGCCATCTATGAGAATTGGGAAAAGCTTATGAGTTAGCAAGTGTAGCTAAAGTAAGTATTGAAAGAAAAGCAAAGCAAGGATAAGGAAGAAAATTTCCAAAAGATCTTGCAGTCAAAATCCTTTATTTTGTCTTCTAACTTCTGTTATCTCTTAAATAGAAAAGGCCTTTGGTAGGGACAACTTTTTTGCTTCCCCAACACACTCTTTCCTTTTTTTGAAATGCTTCAGCAATCTACTCTACATGTATATCTTTTGACCTGATATGCTTCTTTTCTGTAGAGTGATTCCCTGTCAATTTCTTTTCATCTTTTTATTAGCATTTCTGTAGGTATGCCTTAGCAATAACTCCACCGTTTCTTCTCCCAATACTTGGCTTCCTTGCACAACTTCACTTCTAGCTAAACAACTAACAACACAAGGAAAAAGATTAAGCTAAAGGAAGTGAAAAGTAAAAACAAAACTTACTTTAGAAGTGCGCTTCCTTATTCAAACAAGCACAACTTTGGTTCAACTAGATTGGAAGGATTGAAAGGTAATTTTTCTTTGAAATTCCTCTCCCTAATAATTTTTTAGCACCTTAATGCCCTTCAAAAAGGATAACATCATGCAACTGTTGGGATTTATGCCCTAAGCTTGTGGCGTCATGTAAACTATAATGATGTAAATAAGATAAATTTAAAAATTATTTGTGCATATTGTTAAATTTATCCACATTCAATGACTATTCGTTCCTTAGCCACTGGATATGTTCTTAAACTTGGTATGTATCAGATATACGAGAGGATTAAGTTTAAAAGTAGTGGCTTAAATTCTCTACAGTATATGGATAGGGTTTGGACCTTATTTTGGTACATTGTTGATACAGTCCACTTTGTACCTATTACAAATGGTCTTATCGGGATCATCCATGGGGTGACATGTGAGTGGCGGTATCATATATCATGGGATTGCATAAGACTGGACTGTGATGTGTTCTACATATTCTTTGTAAAACTGTTGAAAGAAAATGCAAACACATAACTAGGATGATCATAGGTCATTTGATCTGAATCTTGAGTGTGTTATGAACTCCTACCTATGCGGGTATGTTCTTTGAGTAGCGTGGTGAGAGTGACTTATATATTCACTCAATAAACCTAGTGTCTTGGGAATATACTCAATTAGGGAGCTAGAAACATTCCTACACAAGATGAAATTCATAGCCACTCAATAGTGAAAAGTGCAAAGTTTGTACTTCTCCATATTGAGTGTGTATAGAAGTGATTTCCTCAATGTGTTGGTGCGAGACTTGGATAACAAGGTAGCTGCCTTCTTGATGCCACAAGAAAGATTTTCCCATGATGAGATTCATAGAAGGCTATCTATTAAAGGACTAGTGGTACTTAAAGAGTAAGAGGTGAGGCTAGGGGCAAAACGATAATTTCACCCAACTGGAACCACGAGTCACTTTGTGAAGCATCAAATGAACTGTTATAGTTATATTTGTGGACATAACTCATCTACAGTACGAGAGTGCAACCTCAAGTCTATAATGGATTTACATTGGGTTAATGGTGGGATTGGTTAGTTGAAGAGTTTGATTAACATATCTTAACCATGGTGGGATTGCTTAATGAATATTAATAATAAATTAGATTTACTGTTAATTAATTACAAATTGAAAATTTTAATTTGGATATTAAATAATAAATTAGATTTATTTTTAATTAATTATAAATTGGTATTAATTAATTTGACTATTAATAATAAATTAGATTTGTTATTAATTAATTAGAAATTTGGCCAATTGGACTTTGGAAGTCCATTGGATAGTTGGACAAACTTTATGCTCAATTACAGAGGAAAAGAGTTCATTGGATCTTGGAAGTCCAATGGGCTATGACTTAGGGTCTATGGAAGAGTCCATGAACCAAACTCATGAATGAGATCTAAACAATTAATTATTCAAATTAAAAAGAGTTTCTAATTTTCACTATTAAATTAAATTAAAAGCCCTTAGAATTTTGGCCTTATATAAAAAAACTTGTGGTCAAACCTTAAGGGAGTAAGTCATTGTCTCCCTTTTCTCTCAAAGAAAATTAGTTTTTTTCTAAGTTCTCCCATCGTAGTAGATCAAAAATAACTCGAAAGATTATGTGGAGTCTCGCCAAAACCTTAAGTTGTCATAGGGATCCACACCATTGGTATTAGAGCGGTCTTTGGCCCTTTTGATTGAAAAGGTTGGTGGGAATTTTTTGTTTAAAGAAAATTGTTTTCTATTTTGTATATGCAATAGATGAATTGTTGGTTTGCGAATCTTATTAAAGACATATTTTTTTGACATTAGTTGTTTTTATTGATTAGATTAAATGTGAAGTCTAAATGGGTTAGAATTTTTCTGTAATTGTTATGCTCAAATTGTTGTAATTTGGAGTGACGACATAAAAGCATGAAGAAACTGACAAGAGCAGTAGATTGATGGTTAATCGGGAAGTTTAAAAGAATGGAATTACATTTAATGGATTTTGAGTTCCTTTTAGTGAGATTCCTTAAAAAAAAAATATTGTTTTTAAGAGGAAGCACTCAATTTGTTTTGTTCTTGCCGCCTGCTTCCGATTGTCATTAAAAACAAAAAACAAAACAAAAAACGGAAAGCGGTGGATTCAATTGTGCACTTAGCCAATGAAGATGGTGGTGGAGTTGGTCATTTGACCATTAAATTGATTCTCTCCATGTGGTGCTTTTTTTTATTCAAGAAGCACTAGCGGCTGTGTGGTTGGGCTGATCTGCATGGTTTCCACAGCTTAAATTGACGACAGCTGCTCCACCTAACGGAGAAGAATAATTAGGGTTTTGAAAACCTAATTTTAAGTGAGCTCGAGTTGAAGAAATTGAAGGTCAAAATATGTTTTCGTTTAAATATATGTAATTTTAATTTTATGTTCAATCTTTTAGGATATGCCAAATATACCGGTCAAATTTGCTTTTATTATTTATTATTATACGTTTGATATAGTTTTAAATATTCATGATATGCATGTGATGTATATATTATTTTGCATGTGCTGCATGATTTATTTATTATATTGCATAATGTATGTCATATAATTTTTTTTAAACTCCCACTATAGGTCATGCATTCATGCATTTTAAAAATAATTGTTATTTTATGAATGTTCGAATGTTTGCTAATTTGATTAGGTTAATAAGTTAGTTAATTAATTTGGTTTAGAATAGTTCTAAAAGTTAATTAAAAACTAAAATTGTTTAATTAATGTAAATTTTATTTGTTTAAATAAATGGGGCCTTAAATCCACATAGGTTATTTAATTATTTTAATTAAGTATCAATTAAAAATTAATGAAATTAAATAAAAATTGACGGTAAGGGAATTTTGTCTAAGGCTGGTCCTGACTAGGATGAGGTTTTTAAGTTGACTGA
Organism: Telfairia occidentalis; assembly: GCA_026257165.2. Classification (NCBI taxonomy): domain Eukaryota; kingdom Viridiplantae; phylum Streptophyta; class Magnoliopsida; order Cucurbitales; family Cucurbitaceae; genus Telfairia; species Telfairia occidentalis. The sequence goes on from JAOANK020280528.1 coordinate 5,142, forward strand.
AAGGGAACACCTCGACCTGGGGACCCACCTAGGAGTTTAATTGGTCAATGTTTTACTTAAATTCATTAAGAATGTCCATAATGTGAATAGTTTTAGTTAGGTTAAAACTCAGTAATTCACATTAAAATTAACCTAACCCACTTTAAAGAGTAAAATGAATTAGGTTGAAGTTAACTTAGAAATTTTTTGTTTAGCCCAAGGACTATTTTCTGAATTTTGAAAATCCCAAAACTTATTAAAATTTTGAGTGAACGAAGAATATATGACAATGTATCTTACAATCTCTATTGTTGGATTCACAATGTGAGGTTCAGGTGCAGCCTCGTGGCGGCTTTTGGACCATCCCCATACAGAAGGTGTTTACATGAATCAATATCAGAATGAATCTCTTGAGAATGATAGAATAGTTGTTTTGTTCCAATACTTGACCTACCCTTGCGGCGACACTTGTTGGGATGAAACTACAGGATCTAAAACATGGGTTACACTCAAAAGATTTTGCTAAAATAGTTTGACAAAATCTTGACCAAAATACGATAATCAACACCATAGGAATATGAGTTATTCTAGTATGATTGTTGATTGAGAAGAAGTCTCCCTTCAATGAAAGGGATGACTGACATACCTTACGGTGGCACTCATCTCGAATTGTTGATCTATCGTGGCATATAACTTTTTTTTGGGATTTATGTTCATTCAAAATGTTATTTTGAATTTATGCCAATTATTGAATGTTGGTGCACCTTCAGTCAAATTTTATTTATATTTAGCATGTAGTATAATCTTGTATGTAAATATACATTTTTTTTATTGCAAGTTTGAAATTGAAATCTAAATTGAAGAATTAACTATGATCAAATGGGAGTTAATTAATTAACATTAAATTGTGGTTTTGAAGGTCTAGTTTTGTTATTCAGATATTGTATCAGAAAAGTTGTGGTAATACCGTCGTTTAAATTAAAATAGTGGGAGACAATAAAAACTTTCCTATTTCTCATAAATTAAATAGTGTACATTTGTACAAGTTCTTAAAAAGAAATTTGATTTTTTTTTTCTATCTGACAATACATATGGTACGAGCCTTGGGAAGCTGAGAGATTATATTTCAAAATTAGTTTTGAATTAAGATGAGTTATTAATGAGAATAAAAGTATGTGTTAAGTTGACACATACATTACTATTTAACAATAAATTTTTTATAATTAAATAGAGGGAGAAAATGAAATTATTTTTTACATAATTTCTCATTAATTATTGTATATTGTACAAATTTTTAAAAATACATTTAGTTTCTTTTTCCAAATTCGAAAGAATATATGGAATGAGCTGTGGAAAAATAAAGGATTACATTTAAAAATTAATTTTGAAATACGGTGAGTTATTAATGAGAATAAAAGTGTGTGCTAAGTTGTTAATACACATATTACTATTTAACGTTGAATTGTTCATAATTAAATAGTGGGAGAAAGTGAAATTATCATTTTTCCCATTATTTTTCATTAATTATAGTATAATGTATAAATTCTTGAAAGAAATTCGATTTCTTTTTCCCTATTCGAAAGCACATATAGTATGAGTTTTAAGAAATAGACTTTGTATTTTAAAAATTAGTTTTGACATACAATAGGGTATTTATAAGAATAAAAGTGTGTACTAAATTGTTGATACACACATTACTATTGAATTGTTCACAATTAAATAGTGGGAGAAAATGAAATTATTTTTCCATTAACTCTCATTAATTATAGTACAATTGCACAAGGTTCAAAAGAAATTTGATTTCTTTTCCCTAGTTGAAAGCACATATAGTATGAGCTTTAGAAAAATAGAATTTGGTTTTTTCAAAATTAGTTTGAAATACAATAAGTAACAAGTGGGAATACAAAAAAAAATTATTATGTGTTAAAGGTTTAACACTTAAATTAATTTTTAACACTGAATGATTCAGAGTTAAAGGATAAGAAAATGAAACGACAAGCAGGTTTCAAAGTTTAAATATTCATAAGTGGCAACTAGCCTTTGGTAGGTTAGTGAGATAGGTAAAGTTTTAATCTAGATTAAACCAAAGCCAATATGTGAACCTTGTTTGGAGGGCTTGATGACCATTATGATCTTTTTATAGAAATGCTTTGGAGGCTCAATGGATGCAACCGTTTAAAATGTAGTTGAGAATGTTTCCTCTCTTCTATAGATGATCATTCATACTGGGTATTTATTTTTGGAGCCTCTTGGATCTTAAAGTCAAGATTCTTGGAAAGTTCAAGAATTGGATAAGAACCAATGGGGTAAATTGTCATGATTATGATAAGATCATAATCGAAAATAAACGAACTTCGAGTTCGAAGTATGTCCTGATAGTCAATGGACTAGGTCCTAGCTTTTACAACATTATTGCCATGAATATGTTGCGAGCAAAGCATAAAATCGAACGTTTATTGGAAATTACGAAAATGAACAAGTGGGTCGTGAGGATTGTACCATTGAAGTAATTTCAATTAGTGAAAATGTTATAAAGTTTGTTTATAACACTTTCATGATTTAGGATCACTTGTAAAGTTGTTACAAGAAATACCAAATTAAATGGATCTTAGTTTAAAGAAGTACCTAATAGTAGACTTGACTTCTTTATAGTTTAAATGAAAAGAAAAAGTTTGTAGTGACAAATTTTGTCGTTCTTCACAAAAACTCAATTAAATAGGCATATACCACAAATGAGATGTTAAAAGAATTGACTACAGATAAAGACCGATAGTTAGTCAAGAAGTGTTGTTGACAAAGCCATACCTAAGAATCAGCTAGTTATATCAGTACTCCAATGTAGTGGAAGAGTTGTGAGTCAACCCAACCACTATTTGGGCTTAAGTTAAGCTGAAGTCTTCATGTTAGATGACGATTAAGAAGATCAATACATGATGGAAGGTGCTGATCATAAAAGAACAAGGCTTGGAGGCATGAACATCATAATAGAGTCAATGTACTTCATTTCTCTTTGGATCTTGTAGTTTACAAGAGGAAACAAGGATGAGACAGAAGGTAATGACCTTCAATAACATGACGGGTGGCAAATAATTAAATCTTATGGAGATTATCTCCATTGTTGTCATGTTAGAATCACTGGCATCTTTTCGCATGTTTCCCTAATAGTTTGACTATGTTATTCGGAAAATGGGCATCAACATAGTTATTTCCATAATAACAAACTTGAAATAAGCATTTATTTGATGCATCCAGCAAGGTGAGGTTGTTCCTAAATCATAGCAAATTGTTTTCCAGTTGCAAATGCGCAAGTTAGTGAACTTGTGCAAATGCATAAGTTTAGAAACAATAAAGTTTGATATAGTATCAAAACTTGTGGTTTAGATCCTAGGTTGGTAAAATCTTGTATAGACAAGTAAATATCAACCAAACATAGTTGTTTTCTTTAAACCTTTACATCAACTTTACACATTGAGAAGTTTTAACATTATATAAAAATAGTTTACAAATAGATTTTAGTTAAGACTAGGATAAGATCACGTGGTCGATATAATAGTTAGCCTTAATTATTTTTTCTGAAAAAGAATTATAGGCTTATAAATAAGAATTGGATTCTTACGAAATACACTAACACGAACAATTAAAGAAAGGATTTATGGAAATCCACGTTAGGATTCGTATCACTCACTTAATGCGTAAAGCCATATTATGGAGATACATCGAGCAAAGTTGTGTTGCTAACCGTACCGTAATAGCTCAACTTTACACTAATTTGGAAGTGTTCCAAATATAAAATTATCAAGACACTTCATGAGATGTAAAGTTGATAATTTTAAGAAACTTGAAACCAAGAAACATTTAAGAACGAAAGAGTTTTAGTCTTCACCAAAATCGCTTTTGGGGTGAACATGGTGAGTAGTTTATAGGAGCTCTCATGGCTAAAAGGTAAGAGAGTCTTGGATTGTGAGATATTTCCCTTCTAGGGCAAGTTGGAGTATGTAAGGCTATGAGACACCCTAGGTACATATTCTACTCACTTTAGTGCAAGTGAGAAAGTGTTAAGATTTATGTTCTAAACTCGTGACGTCATGTAAATTATAATAATGTAAATAAGATAAATTAAAAAATTATTTGTGCATCTTGTCAAATTTATCGACATTCAATTATTAATCGCTTCTTAGCCACTGGATGTGTTCTTAAACTTGGTATGTATCAGATATACGACAGGATCAAGTTTAAGAGTAGTGGCTTAAATGGTCTACAGTATATAGATAAGGTTGGAGTTCTTATTCTGGTACACTGTTAATACGGTCCACTTTGTAACTGTTACAAATGGTCTTATCGAGATCGCTCATGTGGTGACATGTGAGTGAAGGTATCATATGTAATGAAATTGCATAAGACTGGACCGTGATGTGCTCCGCATATTCCTTGTAAGAGCGTTGAAAGAAAATGCAAACACATCACTTGGATGATCATAGATCATTTGATCTGAATCCTGAGTATGTTATGAACTCCTACCTTTACGGGTATGTTCTTTGAGCAGCGTAGTGAGAGTGACTTATATATTCGTTCAATAAACCTAATGTCTTGGGAATACATTCAATTGAGGATCTGAGAACATTCCTACATGAGATGGAATTCATAGTCACTCCATAGTGGAAAGTGCAAAGTGTGTACTTCTCCATATTGAGTGTGTATATAAGTGATTCCCGTAATGTGCTGGTTCGAGACTTGGTTAACAGGGTACCCACCTTCTTGATGCCCCAAGAAGGATTTTTCCATGATGAGATTCATGGAAGACTATCCATTAGAGAACAGTGGTATTTAAGGAGTACGAAGTGGGGCCAGGGGCAAAACTATAATTTCACCCAACTAGAACCATGAGTCACTTTGTGAAGGATGAAATGAACTGTTATGGTTATATTTGTGGACATAACTCATTTACAATACGAGAGGGCAACCTCAGGTTTATAGTAAAGTTACCTTGAGTTAATAGTGGGATTGGTTAGTTGAAGAGTTTGATTAACAAATCTTTACCATTGGAGCTCAAAGCTGTAGATCCATAAAATCCCCTTTCTTTCCAGTTACGAGCAATTGATTGGGAGAAAATCAAATAATACAAATGATTTAATTTGGATATTAATAATAAATTAGATTTATTATTAATTAATAACAAATCGGATAATTTAATTTGGATATTAATTAATAAATTATATTTATTTTTCATTAATTATAAATTGAGATTAATTAATTTGGATTTTAATAATAAATTAAATTGTTATTAATTAATTTGAAATTGGGCCAATTGGACTTTGTATATTTGGACCACCTTTATGTCCAATTATATAGGAAAGGAGTCCATTGGGTTTGGGAAGTCCAATGGTGTATGACTTAGGGTCCATGGATGAGTCCATGAACCCAAACCCATGAGATGAGATGTAAATAATTAATTTTGGAAATTAAAAAGAGTTTCTAATTTTCACAATTAAATTAAATTAAAAGCGCTTAGGGGTTTGGCCCTATATAAGAAAATTTATGGTCAAACCTTAGAGGAAGTCATTGCCTCCCTTTCCTCCAAAGAGCAAGAAGAAAATAAGTTTTCTTCTAAGTTCTCCCAAAAAGGTGCCCGCACACGGTTCGTAATAGATCGATGATAGCTTGAAAGATCATGTGGAGTCTTGCCAAAACCTTTTTATGCTTTTGTCATCCTAAAGATTAGTTTTTTTACAACTATTTTTATGTAAAATCCTTTTAATCAAAAGTTGTCATTGTGATTCGCGCAATTCTTATCAATGTGCCTGCTTCCATTATGCCGAGTTCTGAATTGGATTCGGGTAATTTCACTTCAGCAACATGGGCCTACCAAAGAAGATGTGCTCCCCTTAAATATGTTGAGTATCAAGTTTCATGAGAAAGAAGACTAAGTGGAGAAATGAGTTTTAATATAACATGGAGACACCTAACTTGAGAACTTCAATTTAGGAGATATTTACGGTTTAAAAAATTTAAAGTAGCGTTTTCCATTTATTTTTCATGTCACTTTCTTTTGTAATTCATGTGTAATTTCTTTTAATAGTTATTAGGCCCAAAAATGTGTTTACTTGGCACATTTTAGAAACTCCCAAATAAATTGTAACTAAACATTATTCAAGTTAGGTTATGGTTTTAGGGTTTAGTTTATTTTCTTTAGGTTACCAACTGTGAGGCTATTTAAAGTCTTCATTTGTAAATTTGAGAAAAAAAACTTTGATGAATGAAATGAAAATTAGCCCTTGAGCTTTTTCTTTGCTCCCAAAACCATGAGAGCTTGGTGCATTTGAATTTGTTGCACAAACCCCTTAGAAACATTCAAGTTTATGTTGGTCACAAAACTTGTGTTGTGTTTCACTTTGGATTAAGAACAACTCTCAATCCAAAGCCTTGACCTTCAAGTAAGTCCATTCTTCTTTCCCTTGGGTGATTCTTGGTGTGTATGCTAGGTGTTACCGTGTGTGTTTAGGAGGTGTTTGTATATACAAGGGTTGCCTAAGCCACTTGTGGTGGGTTGAGCATATCACCCCATTTCAAACTGCTTAGGAAGGATCCTTCTATCATGCCAAGCTTGAGTTTTCTCTTTATACAGTTTAGAATTTTGAGAAGAAAACTGCCTCAATTCTTCCAATTCATTGAGCTATATCTTTTTTAAGTTTCCAGCAGCCTCATAATTGAAATTGACTACTTTTAATGCCCAAAATGTTTTATGTTCCAATTCAAGTAAAAAATGGTAGACCTTGCCAAAAACTACATTTATGGAGATATTCTGAAAGAAAATTTATATGTTATTCTGTAGGTCCACAAACATATTGGGATTTATGTCCTAAGCTCGTGATGTCATGTAAACTAGAATGATGTAAATAAGATAAACTTAAAAATTATTTGTGCATCTTGTAAAATTTAGAGACATTCAATGTCTAATCGCTCCTTAGCCATCAGATGTGTTCTTCAACTTGGTATGTATCAGACATACGAGAGGATCAAGTTTAAGAGTAGTGGCTTAAATGGTCTAAGAATATGGATACGATTGGGACCTTATTTTGGTATATCGTTGATACGATCCACTTTGTAACTGTTACAAATGGTCTTATCCAGATTGTTCATGTGGTGACATGTGAGTGAAGGTATCGTATGCCATCAGATTGCATAATTCTGGACTGTAACGTATTCTACACATTTCTTGTAACACCGTTAAGAGAAAATGCAAACACATCACTAGAATGATCATAGGTCATTTGATATAAATCCTGAGTGTGTTATGAACTTCTGCCTATTTGGGTGTCTTCTTTGAGCAACGTGGTGAGAGTGATTAAATATTCGCTCAATAAACCTAGTGTCTTGGGAATGCATTCAATTGGGGAGTTGGAAACATTACTACACAAGATGGAATTTACAGCCACTCAATAGTGGAACGTGCCAAGTGTGCATTTCTCCATATTGAATGTGTATATAAGTGATTCCGTTAATGTGCTTGTTCGAGACTTGGATAACAGGGTACCCGCCTTCTTGATACCCCAAGAAGGATTTTTCCATGATGAGATTCATGAAAGGTTATCCATTAAAGAACCAGTAGTACTTAAGGAGTAAGAGGTGGGGCCAGGGGTAGAACAATAATTTCACCCAACTAGAACCACGAGTCACTTTGTGAAGGATCAAATGAACTGTTATGGTTATATTCGTGGGCATAACTCATCTATAGTGTGATTTGTAACCTTAGGTTTATAGTGAAGTTACCTTGGGTTAATAGTAGGATTGGTTAGTTGAAGAGTTTGACTAACTGATTTTAACTGTTGGCGCTCAAAGTTGTAGGTCCATAAGGTCTCCTTGCTAGCTTGTTATCTTTGCAGTATATTAATAATAAATTAGATCTATTATTATATTAATTACAAATTGGGATAAATTATTTTGGCTATTAATAATAAATTAGATTTGTTATTAATTAATAAAAAATTGGGCTAATTGGATGTTGGAAGTTCAATTGGACAGTTGGACTAACTTTATGCTTAATTACATAGGAAAAGAGCTCATTGGGTTTTGGAAGTCCAATGGGGCATGACTCAGTGTTAGTGTCCATGGAAGAGTCCAAGAACCCAAGAGCCCAAATCCATGAGATGAAAGTTGAATAATTAATTATGAAAAAAAAAATTATAATTAAAATAGAGAATTTAATAGCCCTTGGGGTTTTGGCCCTATATAAGAAAACTTATAGTCAAAACCTAAGAAAGTAAGTTCTTTTGCCTCTGTTTCCTCCCTATCCTCCCACAAGCTAGAAGAATTATTTTTTCCTTTTGAGTTCAACCAAAAAGGTGCCTACACATACATCAGTTCGTAGTAGATCGATGATAGCTTGGAAGATCATCTGAAGCCTTCCAATATCTTCCTTGTGCCTTTGTCATCCCAAAGGTAAGTTTTTCGAAAACTATTTTTTTATGTAAAAATTCTTTTAATCAAAAGTAGTCATTGCGATCTAGGTTTTCTATTCATTGCGCCTACTTCCACTGCCTGGTTTCGGATTGGATCTGGGTAATTTCCCTACAATTGGTATTAGAGAGCTCTTTAGCCTTTTGATTTAAAAGGTTGGTGGAAATTTTCTAGAAGATTGTTTTCTTGTTTTGTTCATGTATGTGATGAATGAATGTTGGTTTACGAATTTGATTAATTATTCAATTTGGCATGAGAATTTACTTTTGATTAGATCAAATGTAAAGCTCGAAAGGGTTAGAATTTTCTGTAAATTTTCTTCATGAATTTAGAGTAAATTTTGGGGAGAAGAAAGACTTTGTTGGCATTGGTTGAAGCATCAAAGGAATTTGAAGCTTTCGGAAGCATGTTGCTTCGATTTTTAAAATTAATCAGTGGGTAGTTGAAGTGTTTAGCTAGTGGACACCCATGAAAGAAACAAGCATATTATTTTTTTAATTTTTTTAATTTTTAATTTTTTATGTTCAATTGGTGGGAACACCTGAAGGAAAGAAAAAAAATCCTTTTTTTAAGGCTGTAGCAAATATAGTGTTAGGATAGCTTCAACATAATTTTTTTTTAAAGGATAATTTGGTTGGGGCTTGACTAATGTTGTCGATGAAAGCAACTAATTAGCGTGAAGAACCATCTACGGTGACATACGATGGTTGAAGCTACTAAATTCTAAAATTAAAAAAAAATGCTATGAAGACTCTATCGGTGGAGTTTGTCTTCAAGTGAATGTTAGTATATATATATATATATATTTGTGATTCAAGAGACTAGGCCACTACTGTGTTGGTCAATGGTGTTGGGGTTGATACCCTAAACCTTCGTGGTCTTATAATTTATTAAATTATTTAATTAAATAAGAGTTATTTTATTCGACAATTAGTGTGCATAAACTCAATCCAATAAAGAGAGATCCAAGGTTATTTTACGAGAAACTTAAGCATGTATGTGGAGACATACAGGCAGATCATATTTAAAATATAACATAAATGATCTGTAGTATATGGATAAAGTTGGGTGCCTTATCCTGGTAACACTATGCATATGACCCACTTTGTGATTGTTACAAATGTTGTAAAGTGTCACAAACATTTTGATCCTAAACATTCATGTAGAGACATGTGAGTGGGGTATCCTATATATGTGAGACATGTATAAGACCAAATTGCGAAATGATTCGTCTCTCAGTATAACACCGTTGCTGAAAGAGACTTATACTTCACTAGTGTGATCATAGGTAACTCGACCTAAATCCTGAGTCAGTTGTAAACTCCTGCCTGTGAAGGCGATCCTTTGATTACTATGGGTGAGAGTGATGGGATATGCCGACTCAATAAGCCTACCTTTTTGGGGATTTGTTTGAACAGGGAGCTGGGAACTCAATTGTACAAGATTGGAATTCAATCATTTAGAATTGATCCCTTAAGAGCTAATATCGGGACTTGAACAATGAGGCCCCTCACGCTCTCACTAGCCAGAGAGGGGTCTAGTTCATAGTTGGACTATGACTATATTGTTCATTAGAGGTATCAGTGGTAATTAA
>JAOANK020280625.1:0-15168 GCA_026257165.2 Telfairia occidentalis
ACCATGGGTTCTTAGTTTATTGGATTTATAGAGTTATACTTAACCATTTACTTTATTCAATAACAACTTTACTGAATTAATTTAATAACCATTTTATTGAAAATATAAATATGTTCGCGATGTTTACATTGCACGAGTTTTAGGACATTAAACCCAACAAATTGCCCATCAAGAGGACTACGAAGAAGACTGTGGGGAAATATGAGCTAGATGAGGTACGTTCCCTTAAGGCTAAGATGGCTTTGCTAACTAACGCTTTGAATAATCTTGTGATGCCAGGTAACACCCAATCCATAGCTTTTTCGACGGCATGCAATGCTTATGAAATGAACCACGGGCAAGAGATTGAGCAAGTCCATATCAACAAAAATTTTGGATATCAACAGCGAGCCCTCATGCAAAACCAGTTTCACTCTCCACAGTCCCAGTTGCTGAGTCATTACACCCAGGTTTGCGCAACCATGAGAATTTTTCGTATTCTAACATGAAAAATGTTTTGCAGGGACCCCCAGGATTTGCATCTTCTTCTTCCCAATGGCAGTCTGACGATCCATCTCTTAAGGAGACATTGGGAACTTTTATTACTGAGTCCCGGAACAGGACGGTAGCCCTGTAGAACACGGTGGAGAGTCAAGAAAAGGCCTTGACGAACCTCTAGGTGCAGGTAGGACAGATTGCCACTACATTCAATGCCATGCAGAAGGGGAAGTTTTCGAGTAATACGGAAGTAAACTCTAAGGAGCACTGCAAGACTATCACACTACACAGTGGTAAGTCCCTGGCCGAACAAGAACTAAGAGTCGAGGCAGCCCAGGGAGAAAGAAGGATGAGAGTGGAAATGGGGAGCAGAAAGAGGAGTTGAAAGGAGTTAAGAAGACGGTTGAGGAGAAATCTGAGGGAGTGCCCTCCAGTTCAGGGAAGTATTCTAAACCCATGTCTATTATTCCTAATCACATTCCCTACCCTCAACATTTTCAGAAAAGAAAGATGATGCCCAATTTACCAAATTCTTAGATATTTTTAAAAAATTGCACATTAACATCCCTTTTGCAGATGCACTGGAACAAATGCCAAATTATGTCAAATTCATGTAAGATGTGCTATCCAAGAAGAAAAAGTTTGGGTAATTCGAGAAAGTCAGCCTTTTAGAGAAGTGCAGTGCAATCATTCAGAGGAAGTTAACTAAAAAACTTAAGGATCCAGAGAGTTTTACTATCCCTTGTACCATTGGTAACATTTCTATTGCACGTGTACTATGCGATTTAGGTGCATCAATTAATCCAATGCCTCTGTCTGTGTTTACGAAATTTAACTTGGGATCTATACAACTGACCACCATCTCTCTGCAGCTTATAAACCGTTTTTCAACCTTCCCTACAGGTATTATTGAATTGTGTTGGTTAAAGTTGATAAGTTTATTTTTCCGACAGATTTCATTGTGTTGGATATGGAGGGAGACACTGAGCTGCCCATCATTCTTGGATGACCATTATTCGCCACAGGAAGGGCCCTCATTGATGTTCAGCTAGGTAAACTCACCCTAAGGATGGATGAAGAAGAGGTAATCTTTAACATCTATCAATCCGTGCAATACCCAGACGAAGTACATACTTCTAATAGGATAGATGTTGTCAATTCTACCATTGCTGAACTAAGATCTTTTACGATGTCATCTGCTGAGATTGAATAGAAAAGAATGTTGCATGTTGATAGTGATGATGTGGATATTCTGGATATTGATTGTGAAGATATAAACATGCTGAATATTGTTGATGAGCTTGAATCTTTTGATGAATTAACTGTTTGCCCTATTGAGCATGAGCATGAGTATTAACTTGTAGAACATCTCCATGCTTATGAGTCTGAAAAACCTTCTACTGTTGAAATGAAATTGTTGTCTAACCATCGTAGATATGCATATCTAGGTGAATCCTCTACTTTTCTTGTAATTATTTTGAATGATCTGACTAAAGTAGAGGATGATAGATTGTTAGAGGTCTTGCATGCACATAAATCTGCTATAAGATGGTCTATTAGTGATCTTAAGGGTATAAATTCTTCCATAGTTATGCATAAGATTCTCATGGAGGAGTCATATAGGCCATTTGTTGAGCATCAGAGGAGGTTGAACCATGTTATGAAGGATGTAGTTAAGGCTAAGGTGCTTGAATTGTTGAATGCAGGGATTATCTATGTTATTTCTTATAGTGCATGGGTGAGTCGTGTTCAAGTAGTGCCCAAGAAGGGGGGGGATGAGTGTTTTAAAAAATGAGAATGATGAGTGTATCCCCACTAGAATCGTAATAGGGTGGCGTGTTTGTATTCATTATAGGAAGTTGAATAAGGCTACTAGGAAAGATCATTTTCCACTTCCTTTTAACGATCAAATGTTAGATAGACTTGCTAGGTATCCGTATTATTGCTGTCTCGGTGGTTTTTCAAGTTATAATCAGATTGCTTTTACGTCGAAGGACTAGAAGAAGACCACATTCACGTGTCCCTATGAGACATATGCTTTCTGAAGAATGCCCTTTGGATTATGTAATGCACTGGCGACCTTTCAGCGGTGCATGATGGCGATCTTCCATGACTTCATTGAGGACATTATGGAGGTCTTCGTGGACGGTTTCTCTATATTTTGCTCTACCTTTGAAATTTTCTTAGTTAACCTTTCTCGTGTCTTGCAGCGATGCTAGGACACCATTGTCCTCAACTAGGAGAAATGTCAGTTTATGGTCAAGGAAGGGATTGTCCTAGGCCATAAGGTTTCAGTGCAAGGATTGGAGGTAGATCGAGCCAAGATCTCTGTGCTCAAGCAGTTGCCACCTCCAAGGAACGTGAAGGTAGTCCGAAGTTTCTTGGGGCATGCAGGGATTTATCGACGCTTCATTAAGGACTTTTCTAAAATTACTAAACCCTTTTGCAATTTACTGGATAAAGGCTCTGTGTTTTTATTTGATGATGCATGGCTAGATGTTTTTCGTGTTTTAAAGGAAAAATTGATTTCTGCTCGATTAATTATTGTGCCTGATTAGAATGAACACTTCAAACTGATGTGTGATGCAAGTGACTTTGCATTAGGTGTTGTTCTAGGAAAGAGACGTGATAAGCTATTTAGAGCTATATATTACGCTAGTAGAACTCTTCATAGTACTCAACAGAACTACACTACTACTGAAAAAGAGATGCTAGCTATTGTTTTCGCTTTTGATAAGTTTATGCCTTATTTGCTAGGATCGAAAGTCATTGTTCACACTGATCATGCTACTTTAAAATTTCTGTTTACTAAGAAGGATGCAAAACCTAGATTGATTCGTTGGGTGCTTCTTTTGCAAGAATTCGATTTTGATATTAAAGATCGAAAGGGTTGTGAGAAGGTGGTAGCTGACCACCTCTCAAGGATAGACGATAAAACCATGCAGCAAAGCCTTCCTATTACTGAGGACTTTCCTGATGAGAGGATGTATCAGGTTAGTACTAATGTTCTTTGATATGCTGATTATGTAAATTACCTTTCTGCTGGAATACTACCATCTGATCTCAGCACCCAACAGAGAAAACGATTCATGCATGAGGTACGCTTCTATCATTGGGATGACCCGCTTTTATACATAATATGTGCTGACCATGTTATCAGGCGATGTGTGCCCATCGAGAAAATTGCATCAATTATAGCTAGTGTCATTCTTTACATTATGGAGGCCACTTCGGCCTGTCCCGTACAGCTGCCAAAGTATTATAGTGTGGGTTCCATTGGCCCTCTCTCTTTAAAGACTGTTATACTTGTGTAAAGTTGTGCCAACAGTACCAACGTACAGGTAACATTTCTAGACTCCATGAGATACATGTTATTCCAATTTTGGAGGTTAAGTTGTTTGATGTTTAGGGTTTAGATTTTATGAGACTTTTTCTTCCTTCTTCTAATGGTCATGTCTATATTCTTGTTGCTGTAGACTATGTGTCTAAGTGGGTAGAGGTAGTGACCACTAGAAAGAAGGATGCACGTGTGGTTTTAAAATTCTTGCATAAAAACATTTTCACACGTTTTGGAACACCACGGGCATTAATTAGTGATGAGGGGTCACACTTTTGCAATAAGATGTTTGAGTATCTGTTAGCTAAGTATGGGGTTAGGCATAAAGTGTCTTTGGCATATCATCCCCAAACTAATTGACTTGCTGAAATATCTAACAGGGAGATCAAATAGATTCTGAAGAAGACTGTCAGGACAAGCAGAAAAGATTGGTCCCTCAAGCTAGACGATGCTCTCTAGGCATATCAGACCACTTTCAAAACACCTATTGGCACTTCACCATACAATATGGTGTTTGGAAAGGCATGTCACCTGCTAGTGGAGCTTGAGCATCGAGCTTATTGGCCCATTAAGAAGCTGAACCTTGATCTCCAGAAATTGGGTGAGCATAGATTGCTAGAGGTGAACGAGCTCCAGGAGTTAAGAAGCCGAGCGTACGAGAATGCTAAGTTGTATAAGGAGCAGATCACGAAATAGCACGATCAGCATATACTTCACAGGTCGTTCCTCCATAGTCAAAAAGTTTTATTGTTTAACTCACGTTGGCGTTTATTTCCAGGGAAGCTTAAGTCTCGTTGGTCGGGCCCCTTCATAATCAAGGAAGTATTTCCTTATGGAGCTGTTGAGCTGCAATCTTAGGATGGATCGACCTTCAAAGTGAACGGGCAGCGAGTGAAGCCCTATCATGGAGATGAGAAGCGAAAGTTGGAGGACATTTTTCTGAATGAGTCCTCTTGAGCTGAGAATTGGTCTAGCTAGAGATGTTAAACCAAGCACTTCTTGGGAGGCAACCCAAGCATTTTTTTTTTCTGCTTTGTTAAGTTAGTGTTGTTAGTTCTTGTTTGCCCAGATCTCATGAATTTTGCACATGTTTTCCCTCTTTTTCAGAAGTCTTAGGATGATCGTACTCAGTCAACGAGCCTATCGCATAGTGGACCTTCCTTTACTCTAGGTCAGTAATGATTCTTTTCTTTGCTTTGTCTTGTTTTGTTCATACATTGAGGACAATGCATGTTTTTAAGTTTGAGGTGAGGAGTGTCTTGAGTACTATGTGATGATAGGCTAGATATCTATTGTGTGCTGAACTGAACTCCTGATAACTGTGGAGGGTTTGTGGTGATTTGAGGATGATGTTGAATTTTTGGATAAATTTTTCGATTCGATTGGTTGTTGTGATTGATTGTCGCATGATTGTGTGCTTTAATGTAGAACTTTCGATTCTTGCATGCTGAGGACTATGAGTTTCTGTGATTTGTTGTGATATGTATATGGGTTGAAATAGAGAGATTGTTAGGCATACTTTTGATGTGAGTTAGGTCCAAAATCCTTCTTTGAATTGCTTGTATTCTGAGCACGTAGTCCCCTGTTTAGAGTTCTGAAGGCTTAGAGTGTTGGTAATGTGGTTGAACTTAGGATGCTTTAAATTGGGCTAGTTATTGGAGAGTGAGTTTCTAAGTTAAGTAGTTTTTGCTGAACAAAAAAAGAGAGAGAGATTATAGAAAAGAAAAAGTGTTGTGCCTAATAAAGAGTCTAAAAAGGTCACTCTACCTTTCTTGTTGTACCTAAAAGCACTGAAGAAGAGTGAGTGTTGTCCTAGTATAGACGGGTTGCTCGTAGTTGGATACTCAGCACCTAGGAAGTGGGGGTAAGCCAGAACAAAGGTAGCACGCCTTGATTAGGCTTCTCTTTTGGCAAATAAGAAGGAATTGTTGTATTGATCACAATTGGATGCTCAGCGCCTAAGAAGCGGGGATAAGCCAAAACGAAGGTGGTACAACCTTTCCTTCTAGCACAGTAGAAAAGAAAAAGAAAATAAAATAAGAAAAAAATTATGATTGTAAAAGAAAAAGAGAAGCAAGAAAAAGAAAGAAAAAGCTCACTTAAGTTAGATCTACACAGTTGAGATTAACTTAGTTCCATAGTAAGGGCATCTTGGGTAAAATTTAATTAAAAGCACCTCGAGCTTGTAGGGACTAAAATGGGAAGGACTTGCACACACACACAAGGAAGGATAAGATTTGGCCTTCGATTTTCTTGCTAATAGAATGTGCTAGAACATTTCTCTTATTGTGCACATTACGTCTCATTAAGCATTGAGTTAGGAGTCTTAATCATGCAAGCATTGAAGTTCTATTCATTGTCTGGTTTTAATTTTGCTCAAGACTAGCAAAATTCTAAGTTTGGGGTAGTTAATAGCACTCTTAAAAGTGTTATTTTGGTGCCTAAATTATACAGGTTTTGTGGGATTTTAGGTGTACTTTGATGCAATTATTGTTGATTTTGTAGGAGTCGAGTATTTCGAGGTGAAAATAAAGATTCGGTTCAGTTCGAGTTGAAAAATAGGGAAAAGATGAGCTAAAACGGCAAAGTAACTAATAAATGAGTCCCAAATGAGTGCAGACCCGAGGGGCAGTGTTGAGATGCTATCATTGGGCGTCTCAATGCCCAAATCTGGAAAATTCTGATCTTGAAGTTACCAGCATCGAGTCTCCACTCAACAACGTCGCGACGCTGTTGAAGGGAGACCCAAAGCTGCGAAGCCACGCGCGCATCCGCAATCCTCGCCCCAGCACGCGTGCCTGCGCCCCTTGCTACACATGGGTAGCATTGAGACACTATCCACAGCATCTCGATGCCGCTACTTTTTTTTACAGAGGCCAAAACGCTCATTTTGAAAAATTTCTTCAACCAGCGTCAAGACGTTGTCTTGTAGCGTCTTGTCGCTGTCGACAAACAGAATAAAAACGTTATTTCACGATTAGGGCTAGAGGATAGATTTTCTAGTACGATTTTCGAGAGCTTTTGATGGAAATTGATGAGGGCTACTGTTCTAGAAGTTTAGAGAGGTCTTGAAGTGCTTGGGATTGGGTTTTCTCACCTCGAGAAGCATGCCCACGACGAAAACGATGTGGACTTCATCCGGGAGTTTTCTCTTCTGTTTCATTTTTAGTTTCTTCACTTTTCTGTGGGATTTTCTGGACTGATTCATAATGTATAGCAGCTGATTTAGTTGAGCTTTAGGGTGTTGGGATTTTAAAGACCCGTTAAATTTGTTTATTCTTTATTGAATGCATTGAATTTTTTGCTTGCCTTTCAAATTCCAGCTTTAATTACTTTACAATTAAGTGGCCATTGATTGTGAGTGCAAACATTTATTATCTTGTTCGAGAGAGAGGGTGATAAATTAGGCCATGGAATTTTAAAACGAATTATTGTATGCACGAGAGTGATAAGGGAGTGCGTGAGGTTATTAATGAATATTTTGTTTCTAATTGTTAGTTTAATTGCAAGAAATTGAATTAGGCTAATTAATTAAGGGTGGTTGAGCTCAAGAGAGGAAACCCGAACTAATGAAATTCTAGACTTAGGCAAAGAAGTAAAGAAAATGCATTCCATTAATTAATTGACTATTTAATTGGGTTGATAAAATCACCAATACCTTAGAACTGTCTTTCCCTCGATTTTATTCACCCTTTAACTAGCATTCTTTATTATTTTCTTAATTTTACTATTTCATGACTTTGAGATCCTTAGATAAAATCCAAAGGATTAATCAATAAGTAGGAAAATTAAATATCACGATTCCCTGTGGACGATACTCGATCTTTTAGGTCGTTTTACTACGATCGACCCGTACACTTGCAGTAACGCTTTGTTGGGTCTGATCAAAACCCTAGAGCAAAGCATCTCAATGCTAAAAGAGAGCATTGAGACGCTACAAATTAGTAGGAAAAGTGCCCATGCTGCAAACTAGACGTCGCTATGATGATGAATGTGTTATTGGAAAAAAAAAGGCAGTGGAAAACATGTAATTAAAGTGTCCTTAAGTCTCGATGCTGCCGCAACAGAATATACAAATGTTCTTTTTTACCTAAGGCTTGAGGAGGTCCATTTTAAGGGAATGAAATTCGAGAAATAGTAAAAGAATTTTTTTGATATTTGTACTAGAGTTGAAGAGGTGACTCTCAAGTGTTCGAGGGCAAAAATGGCATTATGGTCTCCGATAAAGTATCATCATAGGTCAATAATACAAAGAATCTTAACAGCAAAATGAGGTGTGAAGTTTATGAACATTTCAACATCAGCCATCGAAATTGAACTCCATACTGTCAAAAAATGAATGTTGCAGTAGAAACGATCGATAAGAATATTATAAGATTATTTAGAAAATGGTTGTTACATTCAAAAATTGGCATGAAATACTACCATTTGCACTACATGCATACCACATATCAGTGTGAACTTCAATAGAGGCAACACCATTCTCCTTAGTTCACGGTATGACAGCTATCCTTCCTTCAGAAATTAAGATACCATCATTGAGGGTTCTCATGGAATCTAAAATGGAAGAAGCTGAATTGATTTATGAACAATTGAGCTTTATCGAAAAAAAACAGTTAACAACACCAAGTCATGGAGAACTTTACCAATGAAGATTAATGTGTGCATATGATAAAAAGAAAAAGTTTAGCCTTCACGCTTCCTAAGAGGGAGAGCTAGTATTGAAAAGAACTTTTCCTTCCAATAAAAGGACTATCGAGAAAAATAGACTCCAAATTATGAAGGGTCATTCATAGTAAAAAAAAAAAAGAAAGCTTTTTAGAGGAAGCTTTGTTTTGACTAACATGGATGGAGATGAATTGAGGAGTCCAATAATTGCAGATCATGTTTGAAAGTATTAGGAATGATGTCATGAACCTTAGAAGAATCTCGACATTTGAAAGATGTTTGGGATATTTTGAGGAAAGTTGGTAATTCTTTAAATGTTGTTTCTCCCTTTTCTTTTAAACTTGTCCATATATCATAGTTTCTTTTCAATTATTATAGCAAAGTTATCATTCTTTCAATAGTACAAACCTTGAATTCATCCTTTATTCCTATATCTTTGCTTCATATAGCTAACAAGAAGACAATAGCCCATGTTGTAGTTGCAAACAAAATAGTGCTCTTAATTATTGTAAGCAAGATTTGGGAAAGTAAACCAACACAGTGATCTTCATACAAAGTTGGTGAAAATAAAGACATTGACAAGTCGAGACAAAAAGGATAACTGTGATGGCAAGGTATGGCAGAATAAAGTCTATACCCTAGAAAGAATTGTGCTCTATGATCAAGATTAAGAACGATAAGATTTCAAAGTGATCCAGTCAACAATTTAAAGAAAGTTACTATGTCATTTCTATTGTCTTGTTCTCTCCTATCCGCAAACTAATCAATTGTTAGCAAGCATGGTAAATGGTAAAAATGAGCCTTGTTTTTGTCAATTAACAAAACGAGAAAGTAAAGCCAAGGTGATTTATCCTTATAACTTTTTGAACTTTTTTTCAATTAAACCCAGCCTTAGAGTTGAGGTCGAAGTATGTGTCCATCAAGGTCCAAAGCTTTGTTCGAATCTAGCCCTAGAGCAGAGATCGAAATCCGCATTTAACTTTCCTTAAATCGACCCCAGCTCTGGAGCTGAGGTCGAAGCCTATGTCCATCCAAGTTCAATATTTTGTTCGAATCCAACCTTAGAGTAGAGATCGAAGTTTACTTTTTTAACTAATTTGGTTAAATCGAATAGAGGCTTAGAGTTAAGATCAAAGCTTGTGTCCATCCATGTCCAATGCTTTGTTCAAATCCAAACCTAGAGTTGAGATCGAAGTATACTTTTGAATTAATTTGGATAAATCAAATCCAGCCCCAGAGCTTAAGTTGTAGCCTGTGTCCATCTATGTCCATTGCTTTATTTGAATGCAGCCGTAGAGTTAAGATCAAAGTCTACTTTTAAACTTTGGTTAAATAGAACCAAGTTCTAGAGTTGAGGTCAAAATATGTGTCTATTTAAGTCCAATGCTTTGTTCGAATCTAGCCCTACAGTTGAGACATAAGTCTACTTTTTGAATTTTGGTTAAATCAAACCCAACCATTGAGCTAAGGTCATAGCCTTTGTCTATTCAGGTCTGATGCTTTGTTTGAATCTAACCCTAGAGTTGAGAATAAAGTTTGCTTTACATTTTGGAACTGAGGTTGCTTAAGTCAAAGGTTACAAATGTTCTTTTTCTCATAAAAATAAAATCTCAATGTTCAAAAGCTTTATCTATTCTTTTACCCATCCTTTAAATTCTTGAACGTTGTATAAAACGCGACAAGCTATAGATATCGTGTTTGGTCCACATTTAATTTTTATTTATTTCAATTAATTTTATTCTATTTTATTATTAAATTTGATTAGTTTTTTTTCTCTCTCCAAATATACCATAATTTTCTCTCCTAACTTCATTCTCTATGTTTTCTTCCAATTTTTCCTCTTTTCTTCTTCTCTTCCATTGTTTGACAGATTCTTAATTCCTTCTCCATGGACATACATAAACAATATTGAGGAGAAATGAACTCTTTCTAAAGTAGCAAGTTTTTATCTCTATATATGTTTGCAAATTTGGACTTCTCTTAGGGCTAACATATTGGTACGAAAGGCCTCCCCAAAATTATAGGCATATCTTTATCAGCCTCATAGCAAAGGATGATATACTCTACTAAAAATTTGGAGATGTCCACTTATACGACTATATCTTCTATTTTCTCTCGATGGACTTGCCAGCTAGTTGTAAAGTTATTGTGCTTGGTCTAGCCTAACCTGTAAATTGATAGAGACGTTAGGTACATGCTTGCTCTAAGGTCACAAAGTGCTCTTCTTAGTTGTTTTCCATCTATAGAAATAGTAGTGAAGGTGCCAAGATCGTTCACTTTTGAAAGAATCCAATTTTTTAAAATAATATTGTACACCTCAATAAAAGGCTATGGTCTCATATTCACCTAGTCTTCTTTTTTTTTTATGAGGATTTCCTTAAGAAATTTTGCATAAGTTGGCATTTGCTCCAAAGCTTCTATAAGAGGAATGTTCATGTGAACTTGCTTTTAAGACATCCAAGAATTTTCTAAACTAATTTTCTTGCTCCTGCTTTTTAAATCTCTGTGGAAATGGTGGGGGGTGGCTTAAAACTTGGAAGTGTTTTGTAAGCTTGCTGCTCAAACTCACTTTAGTAGTAATTTTCTTAATAGATGGTTTTGTAGTTTCTTCCTCTTGCAGCTTAATTTGTTGGTCCCTCTATGCACTTGATTGCTCAACTGGTAGTTCATTTTTTGTTTTATCCCTTTCTATGTCTTACAAAGTTGCTTTCCTCTTGTTGTTCCCATTCTTAATTTTTTTTCAATGGCCTTTCACTTCTTACCTCTACTACCTGAACTTGGTCGATTTCTTCTCTCTTTGGGTTCTCAGTGTTTGAAGGGAGCTTCCCTCGTGGTCTGTCTTTTAGCTCAATAACCAATTGCCTTAGCTGCAGCTCTAAATTTCTTAAGGAGGCTTGATCACTTTGATTTATTTCATCATTGTTGGCCATATACTTCTTATCATCAAAGCCTCTAAAAAAGTAGTTCGTAGGCTTTGTCTCATCTATTTTGGGTAGGGCTGAAAACCAGGGGGTGGGTAAGATCATTTTGCATTGGTTCACTAAAACCAGGGGTAATTTGCTTTCTATTGAGCTTGCACATTCTGAGAACTGCTTCCTTGTCCTCCCCAAGCAAATTTTGGGTGTTGTCTCCACCCAGGTTCATGTATATTAGCATATGGGTTATGATTCCTCTGTTTATTTTGGTTACACATATAGTACATTGACGCTGGGTTGGATGTAGATACATCAATTGTGTGGCCTTCTTTATGAAATCTACAAAGTAGAGCATTCAATAGATTTACAGCAGCAAGCATTTCTGCTGGGGAGATACTTCCCATTCAAACCTTCTCCATGGAGGTATGTCCCATGGCTATAACTGGATTAATCTCATTGAACATGAGAGCAACATCCTCCATAATTCTTATGTCGCTATCATAAGCAGGTTGAAATACAGTTACAAGGTTTGTAGCTTGATTCAATTCAACAGTTGATTCCACTAGAACAAGGTTTTGCATTTCAGTAGGAGGATTGAGTAAAGCAGCCATTTATTATACTTCTGCATGATTCACCCTCTCTCTTTCAATCTAAGGATGAAGAGAATATTCAATGTTAAGATATTTGTTCATGCAAATTCAGAAAGTCTGCAAAACAACTTTACTGAATTATTTTCTTAATAAGCTCAAAACTCACCCTAAAACTAGTTTAAACACCAAATTGTTGCACTTATCCATGATAACGATGCCAAAAATTTATTGTCTAATGCAATCAACCTTTACTGTGACTACATTGTGATGTGCAAGTTTACACTCATTGGCATTGCAGTATAAACAAGGTCATTCTTTACAAAGAGAAAATGTTCAATTTCGTACTTTGCTACTTTTAGGCAAATTTAGGTAATCAAACGTATTTGTGTAAAAAAGATGAAAAAGAGATTGAATTAAGTGCATAAGAGTAGAATAATATAAAAATGTAATAGTGTTGTCCTAAAGAGTGATATAGGTTCAGAGTAGGGAATGGTGATTACTAAATCAATACTAAAATGCTATAGCAAAATTTATGCTGCATAAAACCACAAGGTAGAGCATGGTTTCTTTCTAGAAGTTCACATGAGAGAATCCATTTTCATTTCTTCTATTAATTTTATAACCCTTATCTTAGGTGAGTGTATGAGAAAAAGTGTTATCCCTAATTTCCTAGCAAATTCAAATTCAGAACCAAACTAGTGTGGTTGTTAAGAGGCTAGCTAGTCTACTTCTTTCCAAAAGAAAAATAGCGAAGTATAGTAAAAAGACAGCCACACTCAAGTACTCAATGAAAATTGATATACATTAGCATCCAATTTAATATAGTAAAATAGCTAAAGGTTAAGCAAAAATCAGTAACACGCCCCTAATCCTCACCTTAATCACTGTAGCTCATAGTTAAGGAGAAGACAATACACGAACTCATGGTAAATTCTATAAGCTTTACATTGGAAAGTCAACTTGTCCAAAACTAAGTGAACTAAATAAAAACTTTATTAAAATAATTCATAAGAAAGGGAAGAAGTTGAGAATAATGGGGACGAGACATGATTTAATTCATTGCAGCTGTCATGTTTCCAGAATTGGAAACTCCTCGGGATCAACGTTAATTTCTACCTGTCTGCTTCCTCCATTTTGTCCCAATGAAAAAGTCTATCCATAAAAGCCTTCCTTGTCCCGCCTTTTTTTGTGGCCAAAACATTTTATCCAAGTCACTCCACAAATAAGGGTTGAAGTGGAAAAAACATCCAACATGGCAGCAGCTCAGTGGAGTCTTTTTGCTCTTCACGTGGGGAAATTCAAGTTCAATTAATCAACTGTCAACTTATTGACTTTATACTTTCAGCTACAAATACTACAACATTATTTTGATTCTCAATTTTTCTCCTGCAAAGGTCATTAAACTACAAAGTGTGACAATTCATTATTGACAACAAAGCTCAAAATTCATTACAAAAGAATTAAATAACATGTGTATAGCAATAATAGCGCATGATTGACTTGACTAAGCACTTAAGTACTTTTCCCTATTATTTTTCACGTTTCAGGGCCATTTTTCAAAATTTTAAGCACAAAGCAAGACTAAGATTAACTCTTAGTCTAAAAGTTAATAGTAGGCAACAATAGGTTCGTGTTTGAGGTTATGTATTATTGGCAAGCTTAAACATGTCGACAATTCTTCTCGTGCTTTAGAAGTGATTTAAAAATTCTATTTCAAATTGTTTTCACCTGTCAATTAAGTCTTGCTGTAAATTAGTGTACTAGCCAAAAGTATTCTTGTTTAATGTTTGCATGAACATTTTGGCTAGTAGACTCGTTGTAAACGAGCATTTCACATGTCTCGACGAAATGCGCAACATGTGGTTTAAGATTGCCCATTCCATAAAATTGTTAAAACTTTTGTCGTTGATATTTTGTTGGCGTTCTAAAATCATCAATTCTCTCATTGAACGTGGGAGCAACATACTCCGTAATTCCTATGTCATTACCATCAGCGAGTTGAACTACAATTACATGGTTTGCAGCTTGATTCAATTCGACAGTAGATTTCTGTACAACAAAGTTTTGCATTTTAGTAGGAGGATTGAGTAAATCAGCCATTTATTATACGTCTACATGATTCACCCTCTCTCTTTGTTCCCTTAATCACCTTTTGAATGTTCTTTCAATTGTATGATTAAGAGAATATCAATGTTAAGATATTCGTTCATGCAAATTCAGAAAGTCTGCAAAACAACTTTACTGAATTATTTTCTTAATAAGCTCAAAATTCACCCTAAAACTTGTTTAAACACTAAATTGTTGCACGTATCCACAGAAACGATGCAAAAAAGTTATTGTCTAATCCAATCAGCCTTTATTGTGACTACACTATGATGTGCGAGTGTACACTCATTGGCATTGCAATATAAACAAGGTTATTCTCCACAAAGAGAAGATGTTCAATTTCGTACTTTACTACTTTAGGGAAATTTAGGTAACCAAGCATATTTGTGTAAAAAATATGAAAAAGAGATTGAATTAAGTGCATAAGAGTAGAACAATATAAAAATGTAATAGTGTTCTTCTTAAGAGTGATACAGGTTCAGATTAGGGAATGGTGATTACTAAATTAATACTAAAATGCTATAGCAAAATTTAGGTTGCATAAAACCACAAGGTAAACCATGGTTTCTTTCGAGAAGTTCACATGAGAGAATCCATTTTCATTTCTTCTATTAATTTTACACCCCTTATCTTAGGTGAGTGTATTAGGAAAAGCGTTATCCCTAACTCCCTAGAAAATTCAAAGTCAAAACCAAACTAATGTAGTTGTTAAGACGCTAGCTAGTCTACTTCCATCCAAAAGAAAAATAGCGAAGGATAGTAAAAAGACGACCCCACTCAAGTACAAAATGAAAATTGATATTCATTAACAACCAATTTGATACAGTAAAATTGCTACAAGGTTAATAAAAAATTAGTAACACACCCCTAGTCTTCACCGTAATCACTTTAGCTCATACTTAAGGGAAAGACAATACACAAACTCGCTAATGGATGAAGAAAATCGAGGGAATGACAGATTTAGGGTGTTGGTTTTATTTTTATCGACCCAATTAAATAGTCAATTAATTATTCGAATGCATTTCCTTTACCTTTTTGCCTAAGTCTAGAATTTCATAAGTTCGGGTTTCCTCTC
>JAOANK020281330.1:0-15158 GCA_026257165.2 Telfairia occidentalis
TCAAATTTTGTTGAAAACTCCTCTTAAGTTTTAAAAGCATGCATGTAGTAACGGTCCTAAAGTTAAGTTAAGTCGGGCCGTTACAGAACTCACTTAAAATTCGGACTTCAAGACATTTTAATCTCATCCTTTTCTTTATCTTCATCACTCCGTGCAAAAAAAGAAAAAAAAAAACAAAAACTAAATTCCGATGGAAAGGCAAATTCAACCTTCACCGCCAAAACCTTCCATCACCGGTATGAAAGGAATATCGCAATCACAAGTAATAATATAGGAAGTATTCTAGAGTATCGTCTCCGCGGCGGGGAATATTTTTAGCTCTTAAACTAGTCTTTCAGGATGAATTATGCTCTTAAGAAAAGAAAATGGGGATTGGAAGAATAATGGAAGTGAGAAATCAATTTTAGAGAGTAAGAGAAATGAAATTGAAGTTTTATGAGCAAATAAAAAAATGCAGTAAAGATGCTATAGCAACACAAATACACACGAAGAGGGACACGTGTTAGCTATTTGAATCCCCGCTTATGAAGGCGATAATAATGCTGCAGCAATTTCCTCTATGGAAACATTTCTCCAGCAAATCTGGGTCTCTTGTTCATCTCACTCTATCGAGGTTCTAGAGCAATAAGATAAACTAGACGTATATCTAATCCATTTTATTACTCAAATCCAGTTGATTTTACTACCGATAACACTATGTCTAGTATTCTCGACGTTATTAACAACTTAATAGCTATTGCATTGTCCAAGTAAGTTCAACTAAGCTTAATCCTTTCAATATTAAACCTCGCTACAATATCAATCGGTGCCCAGCTGGATCAAATACTTTTGCAATAAATCAACAAGAATAAGTTGGAAACATAATTTTCATTGAAAGAAAAACCACACACAAAAGCTATCAAATTAGTAAAGGGTTCATCTCTTAGCTAACCCGAGAGTCGGTTTAGATCATCCACATAAAGAAAACCATATAGAACAGGAAAGAAAATTCCATACAAGGCTAAAAACTGAATCGATAACGAGAGAAAGGGAAGAGGTCGAGCCGAAAAAGGCTTGCCGGCTGCTCCTCCGATGCTAGTACTTCATTGCTCTTTCTATTGAGAGTTCCACTTTATTCTAGTTTTCTTTTACCACTACTTACCCTAAAATTCAAGGTTTCTTTCCTTTTTAAGCATGGGCTCCTCTGTCCTGACGTCACCCATGCTCTCTCGTGTACAAACATCATGTTTTCCACCCTTTTGTATTACGAGCGTGGGACTGCTTTCTAATTTTGGTACACATTCACTCCTCATGTAGGGCATCTACAAAGCTTGCGCATTATAAATACAGTACTCCTCTAGGATGCGCTAGCTATTTTGGCACAAGGTACTGTAAACTTCTTCACAGTTTGCAAAACACGAGGATCTCAACAAGAGTGCCTAATTTATCCTGCCACTTCTACTCATAATAATTATATATTTTTCAATATAAAATGCACAAAAATGTTCACTACATTCAATCATACAACATTTCACACACAATGACGAGTACTAGATCAATAATAGCCATTATGGGTATTAAAATATGGAATAATGAACAATATAAACCTTATTTTGAGGTATTTTAACTCTTTTTATGAGTGTAATTGCATCCCCGAACTTAGCTCTTTACTTGTCCTCAATTAAACAACATCAATACTTATACTTTAAAAGCATTATTTAGTAACAAGGCTACCAATCAATTGGCTGTAATCCTATCCTATAGATTTCCAAAACAAGTTTCCCACCTACACCCTTTAATTTTGTCTACTTACCCCACTGTCACCACCCTTCTTTGTTCCCCACCAATTATATTTGCCACTCTATGGCGTAATCTACAACTTCTTTTACTTCCTTGATTACCTCATAATTAACTAGAGCACTAACACCTAGCCTTTTCCCTCTCTACCTTTTGTTAATTTTTAGAATGAGAGTTATTTATAGTTCAATAAGAGGCCAAAAAGGGGATTTAAACACCTATTGTTGTTTAAGGAGCTCGATATTTTGTTTCTATTTGCTTTTCTTTGACATGCATATGCTTAAGTTCTACTTGTAACACAACAATTTTACTTAGCATTTTAATTGTCTACTAGATGATATTGATGAACACTTTATTAATGCTACTCAAACATTGCACAAAGAAAACGAAGAAGAGAAAATCTATGCTGAAGCATCTGAAGCTGTAAAATGTTTGTTGTAGTGAGCTGACACTTAATTAATTGAATTGGAATACTAGCACATGAAATGAACAAGTGTCCTAATGAGCTGCTGCCAAGTTGTAAATGCAAGCCAAGTCAGCTCTGATTCTTGAAGAAGAGATGGATTAGATGGTTTAGCTGCAAGTCATTTAGAAGTTAGAGTTTTTTAGAGGAAAAAAGGGATTCTTGAAAGGGAGAAGAAGACAAGAAGGGGAGAAAAGAAGAGTGCTAATCTCATGGAGAAGCTACTTAATTTGGAAAGAAAAGAAACACGATAGAGATTCTGCAGCAGCCTTGTCCTTACCTTCTTTGTTGAATTTCTCTTATTCTTTAATTTTTTTTCTTTTTAGGAGTTAATTTTAATTAGACTTTGTTTTAGTCCTATGCACTCTTCTATTCACATTTACCCTATGTATTACTTTTCTGCTATTTGTTTCGTTCTTATACTAAACATGAGCTGAGTTTTGTAATGTGAGGATTAGGGGAAGTGCACTTATTGGTTTGTTTGAATAAATAACTATTATATTCATTTAAGTTGATTGTTAATAATATTTATCTTCGATTGAATGGAATGAGAGTGGCCTACTCCTTTTTATTGTGCTGTTTTTATTTTGGGAAAAAGAAGAACAATTAGACCTATAAAAGTCATGTTTCAAATGGTGTAGACAGTAGGATTATTTAATGGACTTCCTTTCTTAATCGTACCATTACATGACCTTGAGATCCCTAGATAAAATCCAAAGGATTAATCAATAAGTGGGAAAATTAAATATTGCAATTCCCTGAGGACGATACTCAGTATTTTAGGCCGTTTTACTACGATTGACCCGTACACTTGCGGTGATGCTTTGTTAGACCTAATCACGTGGCATACACAAAAAATAGCACATAATAAAGAAAACAAAAATCTCGTACGAATACACCCTAATTTAAGATCTACTTGAATGCCTTGATATAGAAAAATTAAATAAATTCCACCGATTCCCCAACAATGATGCCAAAAACTTGATCACACCCAACAGAGCGTCGTTGCAAGTGTATGAGTCAATTGTAGTAAAACGACCTAGAACGCCGGATAACGTCCTCAGGGAATCGTGATATTTAATTTTCCTAATTATCGTTTATTCATTTTATTTTATCTAGGGATCCAAAGGTCATGCAACTGTACTAAAAAAAACTTTAGGAAAACAATAAAGAATCTTCGCTAACGGGTGAATAAAATCAAGGGACAGACATTTCTAGGGTGTTGGTATTTTTAGCGACACAATTAATTAGTTAGTTAATTACCAGAATGCATTTTCTCTGCTTTTTTGCCTAAGTCTAGAATTTCGTTAATTCAGGTTTCCTCTCTCGAGCTCAACCTCCCTCAATTGACTAGCCTAATTCAATTTCTTGCAATTAGACTAACATCCACGACCTCACATGTTCCCCTATCACTCTCGTGCATACAAGAACTCGAGCAAGACAATAAATGCTAGAACTTAACAATTAATAGCCACTTAATTGAAAGTTAATAAAGTTGGAAAATGAAAGACAAGTAGTAAATTAATGCATTCAAGTAATAAATCAACACATTTAATGGGTCTTTAAATCCCAACACCCTAAAACTTAAGTGAATTAACTGTTGTACATTATGAAATCAGCCCAGAAAAATCAAGAGAAAACTAAGGAAACTGAAATGGAAGAAAAGGAGAAGACTCTCGGGTGAAATCCGAATCGTTTCTGCCATGGGCACGCTTTTTGAGGTGAGAAAATTCGACTCCAAGCTCCCCGAGACCTCCCAAAATTCCAGATCAGTGTTCCTCAAAATTCCAGTCGATATCCGCTTGACATTCACACCAGAAATTGAACTTTCCTTGCCCTAAACACAAAAGGATGCTTTTACACTATATTTCTTATAGCGTCTCGACGCTGGTTCTAATAAACTTACCCAAAACGTGCATTTTGGGCACGCGGTCATAAAGGAGCTTCGCTGAATTGCTATAAGATAGCGTATTGATGCTGCACATGTGTGCAGACAGGCGCATATGCAGCAGTGAGAGAAAGGCACACAGGGGGCGCGCGCACACGTATTGCACAACGTTGAAGGCCGTGGCGAGCTGGGGGGGCGCAGCGTTGAGGAGTGGGCGCATGCAAGGCACTTGTACGACAACGTCGAGAGGCCCTTGCATAGTGTCAAGATGCTAATCAATTCCAAATCGTATTTTTGCAGATTTGGGCGTTGAGACGCCCAATGATGGGGTCTAAACGCTGCCTCTCGGGTCTGCACTCATTTGGGCTCCATTTCTTTGTTTCTTGGTCGTTTTAGCTCATTTTGGGCTCGATTTTCACCCGAACTGACCCGAATCTTTATTTTCGCCTCAAAATACTCACTTCGTACAAAATCAACAATAAATGCATCAAACTATATATGAAATCCCACAAAACCTCCATAATTTAGGCACTAAAATAACACTTTTTAGAGTGCTATAAGTTGGATACTCAGTGCGTAGGAAGCGAGGGTAAGCCAAAAGGAATGTAGCACGTCTTGACTAGGCTTCGCTTGTGACAAAATAAGAATGGTTTGTTGTACTGCTCGTAGTTAGATAAGCATGTTTAGTTTAATCCAACCACAGGCTGTACAACAGACCATTCTTATTATCATTTCTCTTTAGTTAGAAATTTGTTTTTGCACCTTCTTTGTAACCTTCAACTTACAGGTTACTTTCTTTGAATAAGCATGTTTAGTTTAATCCAAACATTTTGCTGTTCTTTTCTTTTAAGTATGAACTAATCAACCTAAGTAAAGGGTTAGAGATGTGTATTTGCTAACTTCCTTTCAAGGTGTTATAACAGCCTTTAGTTGATGTTGGTGTTTGAATTTCTGAACTAATTGTATTACTTGGCCACCTCTATAGTTTGCTTTTTAATATAAACTTGGGAAAGGGAGTATTAATATAACTACCAACATCCTTTTTAGAATAGAGTGTTTAATAGATTTGAGAGAGAGTTAGGAACAACCTCCCCTAATGCACATCAAAAGAACACCGAGATTGAAGGGAAAAATAACATGGAAATGGACTTAGATGTATAGCTTTAAGGATAGAGTGTGTGTTGTAAATATGCAGTCAACCATGGTTGTTTTTTCCTCTCTCTCTTTCTCACTTGAGCTAGTACAACTTTTATTTTTTATTCACTAGAAACATGCTCCTTTAGCGGTGTTAAAAAAAACTGGAAGGATTTAAGCAAATAAATCTAATATCGATGTGTTTTGGTTTTGTTATTAGTTTTCCTTTTGGGAAATAAACTTATTTTAATGCATGCGAATAATGCTCATTCATGCTAGTAAGAGATTACTATTGAAGTTTTTATGGATTTTATTTGTTGTTTTTGCTTATTTAAATTGTTAATCACTAGAATATAGAATAATTTTTCTTCATAACATAATTCTTAGATGAAAGTGCATCTCATCCTTTGTGAGTGTTATTGAATTGTTATAGCAAAAAGAAAAATTTTAAGTCTTTAAAGTTCAGCACAAAGGTTTCAATAGTTCTTTAAACTTTCAAAGTTATATCTAATAAGTTTGTGTCGTTAACCCTATTAATTTAGCACTTACGTCAAATGTTAGTAATATTATGTAAAGACAATGTGGTGGGTTGATTTCAAGTAGGTTCAACTGTTTGATGCTATAAGCATTATATTGAATAAAGTTAATTAAGACTTATTAGACACAAAATTAGAACCTCAAGGCTTTAATCTTCGTAAAGAATAGGGAATTCAATTAAAATAACTCTTGGACTTATTAAAAACCTTTTAAAGCGCAATGATTAAATAGGCACAACTTTCAAAGTTTATGCAAAAAACTTATAATCTAATATTTATTTCTCCAATAGTTACGATCTATTAAAACATGCAGTTGCATATTTATTTTCAATGGTTCTTATAAGCTATCTTCGAATCTAAAATTTGAAGGAGTTTCTATGGTAGTTTGAAATAATATTTGGATTCAATTTTTTTGAACTTCTTCACAAATGTCTTGTAACCTAGTGGCCTATATTTGCTCTTAAATATATAAGCTCCTTGATTTTTGTCATTTCTCACATTTTCTTACTTGATTATTTATTTAATGCCTTCTTTGTTACTTTGATACTTTCTCTAGCGATTTTTTTTTTTTGACAAACCTATAAGATTGAAATGATGATTTTCTTTCAATTTTGAGTGAAGGAAGCACCACATTGTTTATTCAAAGGTGAGTGTAATAATTACTATCCTATTTTCATTTTGAAATTTTATTAAAAATTTTCAACTCCTTTGCTAGATGAGAATTGAATTTATTAAAATAAATATATACTTAGAAATATGTGAAGCTTTGAGTATTAGATTTATATTTTATTGAAGGTTGAAAAATTGAACTAATTAAAAGGGCTCAATCTTTGGAGAATTTGCACAAAAAAGGGGAATGTTTGTCAACGGTCAAGAGTGATAAGGTAGATTGAAGGACTTTAATTACAACTTATTGGTTTTATTTGTTTATGGTCAAGAACTTGTTGTCACTAGCTTGATTTACATGGCTTCTTTGTGATTTTTGTACATGATTTTTGTGCTTGCCTTTTTATGTTGTATGCCCTGCTGCTGGTTGTGGTTTTGTCCTTCATTATTATTATTGTCGATGTTTTGTGTTTGGTTTTCTTCAGTGATGTAGGAACATATTTTCGATTGGTTAGTTATTCAATTGTTTGGCTAGTAATTCAACGTAGTTAGTTGAGTTAAGAATTTGTAACAATTTAGAAAGAGTCAGTCTTTTAACGCTTTTACCATGGTTATGAGACTTATATGACAACTTGTTGGTCTCTTTACTAGTATTGTGTAACGTAATATGAAAAAAGACTATGCCTTTGGCAATCATTCTTTAATTTGATTCTTTGTGATCTACCTGTTTTTGTGATTTCTAGATCTGAGAGTAGTGAAAGATCATAAAATGATTTTAAAAATATGTAGGGATTTTACTTGATGTTCAATAATATACTACCATGATTTTAGGATTGTGTTGGGTGCTATTATCACTCTGTCCAACATTCAGATTTGCTACTATATTAATGATTTTACTTATAGCCTTAACGTGGTTGGTTATGTTATTCTCTTAGAGTCTTAATTCTTCCTATTAATCCCCTTGGTGGCATTGATCTTTTATCCCTAAAGGTGTTGTTGGAATGTACTCTAATGTAATTGCTCTTATTAATCCCCTTGTCATCCATGTATTTTCGTCATTCCTCTTGTAATGACCCAACTTAAAATAATCTTATGACCATTACTATATACTCATATAAAAAACTTTAAAGGTTTCAAAGGCTAAAACTCACATTGAAATACTTAAAGCGCGAATTAAAAGTTCAAATCTTAAATTGGGATCCCAAGGAAAAACATAGTAAAACAATAATCAAACAAATAAAGCTTTAACACAATTTGAGTTTCAAAACCAATGAACCCTAGACTTAATCTGAAATTAAATAGCTCATGACCATGGTACATTGAAACCCTTCCTCATCATCCACTACAGCCATTGTTGCCATTACCTGAAAAGGGTTTTAAAGAAAAGGTTGAGTATTTTAGCCTAGTAAGTGACCCAACTTACTAGGGAAAACATGCAAATGCATATAGTCATGCAACTCATGATATGAACATTTCAGACCTTTTCATCATCATTCTCTTCTTTCATGTTGGGTGAACGACAACCTTTATCCCACCATGAACCCATCTTACTTTACGTACGAGTGTTGGGCCTTGATGTATTGTGGTTATCCTATCGCATCTGATGCTAGATAGTACTCATTTAGAGCAGCTGATCACACTTGATTATGCATTGCCACAAGCGACGGTTCAATCATAGTATAATAAATGGTCAAGAGACCGAGTATCGTCCTTTGGATATCATCGTACTAAATCTTTTAGTTATCAATTAATCTCTTTAATTTTATCTAATGAATCCAAAATCATACAATAGTTCAAAATTAAAAACTAAATATGAATAAACCAAAAAATTGGAGAAAGATTGAATGGAGGGAAAGTCCTAGGGTGTTGACTTTGTTAAAGGCCTAATTGATTAATTAATTACTCAGCATACTCAATTTGATTGTTAATTACAGAGGCCAAGGTTTCTAAATTCAGGTTTTCTCTTCCAAGCTCTACCTTTCTCACACCTAATTACTAATTCATTTTCTTAGAATTAACGAGTGGCATTAACGACCTCCTAATTTGGCCTCTATTACTCTTTATAATTTTCATGCACAGCAAAGTATCGTTAACTAAATCTTTTGTCTAATTTAAAACCTTCTTTCACTAGCAAGGTAATAAATAAAAATCATTCAATCAATGGCCAATTGATTCAAAGCATTGACGTACTGAAATAAGTAAATAAAATTATTCAATCAGTGGCAAATTAAGTCTACTAGAACCTAATAGCGTCTCGATGCTATACCCACGAGTTTTTACCTACAAGAAGCATTAAGATGCTTCAGAGCAATGAGACACTATAGACATTAGTGCGCTTTGTTTAGCGTTTTCTTCCCCCATTCTTTTCTTTTTGTTTTTATGTAAAAATCTACCGGAAAAGAAAGCAATTAAAAAATATAGATAAATAATAACAAAATTAAATCACACAAAATAAAAAAAAATATATAAAAATAAAGAAACTAAAAGAAATAAAAAGATAATAAAATTAAAACAAAAATTATGAACTAAAGTTGAAAATTTGGGTTGCCTCCCACAAAGCTCTTTGTTTAGCGTCTCTAGCTAGACGAGACATTTATCAATTCTCAATGTTTGGCCCATTCTCCTAGTGGTAGTGCTTCATCTTTTCATGTTTAACCTTTAAGCTCGAACTGTCACTGGCGAGCAACTCCATATCACCACTAGGAGCTACTTTCTTCACCACAAATAAGCTTGAACACCCTGATTTGCACTTTATAAACCATAACCATTTGGCTAGGTAAGAAGAAAGGCCCTTTCATCTTAGCATTATTTGTAGTAGTCTTAACTCTACCTAGCTTAATTTCTTGCCTATCCGCATGCAATGAAGATGAAAGGTTCATGAATGAGATTACTATCCTGCTTACATGTTAATTTCTCAATAGTACAAACAATATTATCATTCATGAAACCTAAACTATCACAAATGGGATTCAACATGCGTTTTTAAATATGCTCAGTAGATACATTCAAATTTACAAATTTAGGAGTAGGGGTGGGGTCATCAACAACATCTAATCTATGGCAAACATTTACCTTATCTACACTCTTTGATGATTTATAGATGTTGAAACTCACCTCATCGCCATCAACTCTCAAAGTAACCTTGTTGGATGTCAATGAGGGCCCTCTTAGTGGCAACAAACGGTAGTCCTAGAATGATGGGCACCCTGCATCTTCTTCCATATCCAACAATTCGAATTCTGCAAAAAGGATAAACTTACCAACCTTCAGTAGTACGTCTTCTATGATGCCCCGTGGATATGTGATCGACTGATTTGCCAATTGTAGAGACATGCTCGTGTGTTAGACCTCACTTATGCTCAACTTCCTATATACAGACAAAGGCATGAGATTAATAGAGGCACTCGAATAAATTAAAACATGACCTATTTCTAAGGTACCAAAATGTAAGGAATAGTAAAACTCCCTTGATCTTTTAGTTTCTGAGGTAGCTTCCTTTTTAGAATTGCACTACATTCTTATGCCAGGCTTACCCTCTCAAAATTTCTCAAACATCTTCTTCTTGGAAAGCATTTCCCTCATGAACTTTCCATAGCTTGGCATGTTCTCAAGCGCTTCAGCGAAGGGGATGTTAATACATAACTTCATAAAAATTTTCAAGAATTTAAAAAATTGGTTATTTAAGTTCTTTTTATAAAAATGCTAAGGGTAGGGGAGGGTATTATAATTAACAGGCACCAAGTCAGAAAACTTCATTGAATTCGATTGTGTGGACTCTTCTTTCTTTCTCTCCTCAACTTTGATCTTTTCTTCCTTCTTCTTCTCAGCATCAACAGCTCTTTTCCTCCAATTTCTCTTACCACTTCCTTCTTTTCAAACTCTACCAATGACTTGTCACTCTTCAACATGATGGCTTTGCAATGTTCCCTTGGATTCACCTCCATGTCACTCAAGAACTTACCCTTCTACATAAAGTTGAGGGTGCTGGAAATTTGGCTCACCTAAACCTCTATGTTTTTTATTGACCTCTCGTGGCTGTTCACCATCCCTTACAACTTATTTGTCCTGTTTCATGACTCAGTGATGAACGTCGTGAGCAACTCCTCCATGTATGATTTCTTTTCTGGCTACACATTAAATGATGATGCATATCCTTGCAAACCTTGCCAAAACATTCTTATTATTAGAGTACGAAAAATTTTCTCGGCTACGCCTACTTGAGGACTAATGGTTAGGTATATGAGTCTATTTTGGCCTCACTAGAATCCATAATTGTTGTTGACATAGCTGACTTTCTCCAAGTCAGGTACTCCAACCATTGGATATGAGTTACAAGCTTCCATCGCTGCAATGGACTATGTATTTCCTTGTTTGACAAGATTATTGAGAGAATTAGTCATTGTTGCAATCTAAGCTTTTAGAGAGCTTACCTCATCTAGCTCATACATCCCTCCTACTCGAGATGTGGACTTTTTAGATGGCCAATTATAACTTGTGGTTGCAATGTCCTCAAGTAGTGCCTGGGTAGCCTTAACATCCCTAGAAAATATGGATCCACCTACAGCTGCATCAACAATGGATTTAATGCTACTCGATAAGCCATGATAAAATTATTGTACCTGTAACCAATCATGATAGCCATCTGGGGGCATTTTCTAAGTAGCTCCTTGTATCTCTCCTGGACTTCATAAAGTTGCTCGCCATCTGCCTATCTGAAAGTCCATATCTCAGTCCTTAATCTCTGAGTTTCAACTGGAGGGAAGAACTTGTGGAGAAAAGCATGTACGAACTCATCCCAAGTTGTAATGCTCTGCGATGGTAGGGCACAACCCAATGTTTCGCTTTATCCCGCACTGAGAAATGAAACAAGCGTAAGTGAATAGAGTCACTAGAAACCACATTTAACTTTAGCGTGCCAAATATTTCAAGGAATGGGTGGATATGTTTATCCGGATCCTCTAATCAGTGCCTCTGAAAGCATTTTCCCTCGCCATTTGAATGAGACCAGATTTCAGCTCAAATTGATTAACACTTATTGGGGCCTGTGCGATCCCAGGCTAAGCATCAGAGACCCTATGCTGAAACTAGTCACAAATCACTCTAGGGTGACCCTGTTGCTCTACCATTTTCTCAAGCTCTACTATTTATTCATAAGGTTTCTCCTGCAAGTTCGTTCAATCTCTGGATTAAAAAGAATAAGATTAGTGCCTCGAGAACGTCGCATACACCCAAAAAAATACATGGAAAGAAAGTAAAATACACTTTGGATTAAGGTCAAATTAATTTCTCAATAATAAAATAAAAACAGGTCAATCCTCAGTAGTGACACCAAAATTTGATCACACTTGATTATGCGTCGCTATAAGTGGACGGATCAATCGCAGTATAATAAAATGGTCAAAAGACCATGTATCATCCTCTAGAGCTCATGGTGCAAAATCCTTTAGTTATCAATTAATTACCTCTTCAATTTTATCTAAGGAATAAAAAATCAAGCAATAGTTCCAAAATTAAAAACTAAATATGAATAAACAAAAAATTTGGGTGAAAATTAAATTGATGAAAGTCCTGGGGTGTTGACTTCGTTGAGGGCCTAATTGATTAATTAATTACTTAGCACACTCAATTGATTGTTAACTACCTATGCATAGGAGTTTTAAATTTGGGTTTTCTCTTCCAAGCTCTATCTTTCTCACACCTAATTACTAATCCATTTTCATATAATTAACAATTATGAATGGCATTAACGACCTCCTAATTTGGCCTTTATTACTCCCTATCATTTCCATGGATAGCAAAGTACAGTTAACTAAATCTTTTTTCTAATCTAAAACCTTCTTTCACAAGCAAGGTAATAAATAAAAATCATTCAATCAATGGCCAATTGATTCAAAGCATTAATGTACTGAAATAAGTAAATAAAAATCATTCAGTCAATATCCAATTAAATCAAAGCATTAACAAATGGAGATAGTAAAAAGTAATTTCCCAATCAATCAAGTCTACTAGCAACTAATACACCAAAAGTCCTAAACTAATTAACACCCTAAGACAATGGGACTTAGCTACAAAATCCATTACAAGAGTTCGAAAAAACAAAGTAGCAAATGTATAAAAATACAGAGAAAAGAGAAAGAGATTCCTAGGTTGATTCTATTTTCTCTGTATTTTTATACATTTGCTACTTTGTTTTTTTGAACTCAAGCGAGTCCTACAATTTGCCTAACGAACCAGTCAAGAGGAGCTCGGTCAACCTAAAGTTAGACATGTAGTACTTTTTAGAAAATTATCATAAACCTAGGTTTTAAGGAATTTCAAGGTTAGATCTGAGGGATTAATGCTAATGGGAGCTTATTGTCAACCACGGTCCAACACATCGACGCTGTCGATCATGGGTTTCAATGTTTTGAGTCACCAACCCCTAAATTTGAATCTACAAGTCACCAAGAGTAAAACACCATTGACCTTTTGACAATTTGATGTCACACGTGGCCGCAAGCACTGCAAGAAGTTGGTGCGTGTAGCCCACTCGCCGCCTCGGGCAGTAGCTTTCTACCGTGTGTGTCACTTCACCGCCTCTCCAAATAGTGTTATGCTTTTGCCAACATGTAGATCTAGTCCACACAATCTTTTTCCACCCTTCACCTCTTTTAAAAACCTATTCTAGACACAAGAGAAGAGGAGGAATTGAGAGTTAGGATAGATAACCGGAGAGAGAGAGTGTGCTGCTAATGTAGGTACTGTTCATGCCGTCAACACCTCCCCTATAGTCGTACAAAATGAATCTACTACTATACCGAGACAGGGGAAAAAAATCGAGAAAAATCGAGAAAAATCGAGACAGGGGAAAAAAATAAGTGCCTACACCGTGAAGAGAATAACATCAGGCTGCCAGCACCACGAGCCTAATCGCCAGCAAAACTAAACTGGACTTGCGACAGAGAGAGTGGTCGATAGAGAGATGAGTTCATGAGATGGAGAGATAGAGAGTAGCGTGAGAGAAGAGGATAAGAAAATTTCTTTTGGCAAAAAGAATGATTTTTGAAGGGTAGGGTTTTCTTAAGTATCCTAAATAGGGTACACCTAACCCTAACCCTGATCAAAGCTTAACTTAATTACAAAAATGCCATTATTCTATCTTTATTCCCTTTTTCACAAATAACGCATAAATAAATACTTATTTTCCTCTTTTCAAATTCAACCTTAATCATCCTTAATTCCACAACTTTTATTTTCTCCTTTTTCCTACCTTAGAGAAAATAAAATATTTTCATGTATGCATAAAACTATAATTCACCAACAATTAAAACTCATAATCCAAAATTAACAAAACATCCTCATCACAAATAACAAATACAAATAAACAAGGTGTTACACTTCTCTTATTGCCTATGTTTGTATGTATTTTTAATATTTGCTTGTGCTTTAAAACTAAGCCATGTTATAGCTTAACACAATTATTCATATTTAAGCACAAAATTTGTTCAATAAGGACATAATCAAATATTATTTTTTCAGGGTCTCGTGGTTGAGCTTATTAGTTGTTTTTTAGGCGACTTCTTGCTTATCAGGAACTTTGCTTTATTTATCAATCATTTATGGGTTATGGGTTGTTATGTTATGATATTTTTAAATGTTCTTGTTGGTTGGTTGGAGAGGATTTTTTCCAAGTAATATCCATTCAATTTTCTATTGTTTTCATGCAATCCTAATTTATTTTATTTTCATTTTTTTTTGGGTTGTTAATGAAATGTCTCCTTGCTTTCTTCCTCATACAAAAATTGGGTATTTGTTTTTGTTGGTCTTTTAGGAAATTTTCATGGTAAAGTAGTTTATATAGCCTCTAATTATTTTTCTTCTAGAGACTTCTTTAACTTGCTACTATATGAGGACTTCAAATTAACATGTTTTTATTTTATTAGACTTCTTAGCTTATAGAGTTATTTGTATTGTTTAGGTGGATAGGTTATTTTCCATAACATGATATAATTGTTTGCATGTTTAGAAGTTGGTGCAAACTTGTGAGAATCAAAATTCTTGGTTAAATTTCACATAATATGTCCATGTAAGTTTGAAAGTTTTTTTGGGGCTTTTGAGCTTAAAATTTTCTTTGTATTCTTTATAAATTTTGGTAAATGATCGGTGTAGCTTTTTGAGCTTAATGGAGTTCTTTTGATTGTTTGGAAATTGTTGGATAAGGTATTTTACATATGTCATTGATTGTTTGCAAATTTAGAAATTCATGGAAAATTTTGTAAGAAATGTAGGAGCAAATTTGAATTTGATGATGCTTTGGGTACTACAACTGCATTACTTGCGGATAAAATAAAAATATGAAAGTAAATACATTTTTTAGTATGATTTTATTTCTATGTATTAAAGATTGATTTTGTTTTTGATTAACCTGTATAAATTTACATCAAGTCATATTGATTTAAAAATTACATCTTGTTGTTGGTTTTTTTTATAGGTGAATAAAATGCTGACAACACATGTGCATGATTATTGGAAGATATATGTTCATCTCTTGAACTTTTGAACCACGTGCGTTATTTAATTCAACATGTATTTTAGATTTGTGCACTTTCTTTTATTTTTAAGTACTGGGATTATGAATTTGTACTATTGATGTATGTATTTAACAGAGATTATATGAATTTCTTTTGGAATTATGCATTTCATTTATTTTGTATAAAATTATACATTAGTATATTTTATTCATTATTTATGGTTTATAGTTTTATAAGTAGGTATG
>JAOANK020281546.1:0-15157 GCA_026257165.2 Telfairia occidentalis
AGTTGTTTTATTAATTGGAATTTAGGATTAATAAGGGTATTTTTGGTATTTTGAACTTAGGTTGCTTAAAGAATCCAATACCAATCTTCCTTGGTTTCGCTCGCTGTTTTTCTTGAGATTTGAGGTAAGTGACTTCGCTCATGGACAAACCATTGGGCTAGGTCTGTAACTTGTTTGATTTGTATGTTGTATGTATTAACCATGCTTACCTTATGTAGTTGTGAATTGAACATGATAATGTGCTAGTAAGATAAGCATGATGAGTACATAGTTGTTATATGATTTGTGGATGCCAGAGACATTATTGGAATATTGCATGTTGGATGCCTGTGCATAGTTATGGATTATGTGTTGCATGTTCATGAGTTAGGAGTTATACCATCTCTGCTTAGTGGTGTGTGTGAGGACCTCTTTGAATGTATTCTCCGCTTTGTGGTGTTGGGTGCTGGGGTGTCTCTGTGGAATAGAATGTCCTTGCTTAGTGCTGAATAGAGGACCTCGTGCCTCTATGAGATATCCTATCTTTGCTTAGTACTGGACAGAGACCCTCTTGAGATACATTATGTGCTTTGTGCTGTTGTGTGCTTGAGGTGCCTCGAGATGGTATACTTCTGTGAGAGTTAGAGAGTAGGTCCCACATGAGTTGCATGATTGGTTGTGTTTGCATGTCTGACCCCAGGGGTTGGAGTTACTTACTGGGTATATTTTTATATATTCAATCTATTCCTTTCCTTTTTTTTAGGTAAGAGCAAGGACTACTTGGGTGGCTGACGAGAAACGGTTGCATTGGGGTCATGGTTGAACGTTCCAATCTTCTGCATGTGACTATTTTTAAGAGTTGCATTATTTTAAATGTTTTAAACTTAATGTCATCTAGTTAGCTATTTTTTTTTTTTGTTTGTTTTAAATTCAGGATCCCAACTATTTTTATTGTACTATTTGAACTTAGTTATTTATGTTTTTCTTTTTATGGAAATTTGATTTCAAATTTGAGAATTCTTTTTAAAACTTTTTTTTAAGAGCATGTATGCGAGTAACAACCCTAAATGGTCTAAGTTTAGAAGTTCGATCATTAGATAACTAGTACTAAAAAATGTGTTTATAAGGATATGTAAAAAAAACAAAAGTCATAAATCCCTTTTAGAACTCGTCACTTCCTATTATGTTTTTGCTCTTCTAATATTTTACTAAAAAAATAACCCGTAATTACCTTCACAGTCTGCTTTATTTCTTCTTCTACAGTTAACGACTTCAAACGGTAGATTTTTCAACATCTACAAGAATAACTAGAAAAAATATTTAAAAAGAAAAGTGAAGAAGAATAAGTCTAATTTCATGACAATGTAGTAAAAAGAGAGGAAAATGTTTATCAAATAATAAAGGTATGTACGAAGCTGGATGATATAAATTCTTTGAAGTTAGGACCTATAGGATAGTTAATATCGTTATTAAGTCTATGTCAAAAAAAAAAAAAAATCGTTTATTAAGTCTTCTATTTTGTTTTTCTTTCTATTTTTAGGTATTCTAAAGTGAGATACTTTAGGTAATTGTAATAGGTAACTAAATACTTGAGCATATTTATAAATCTAGAAATAGTTTTAAGTTTTACAAATATAACAATTTTTTTAAATCTTATTTTTAATATTTTTATTATTCTAATTTTGCACTTCTCTTAAGTATATCAATGATATATTTAATATTAGATATATATCAATGTTATATCTGATACAAAGTATATCATATTAC
The DNA here is from genome assembly GCA_026257165.2 of Telfairia occidentalis. Taxonomy (NCBI): domain Eukaryota; kingdom Viridiplantae; phylum Streptophyta; class Magnoliopsida; order Cucurbitales; family Cucurbitaceae; genus Telfairia; species Telfairia occidentalis. Next base: position 1,747 of record JAOANK020281546.1, read on the forward strand.
TTAGAGATCAAGGAATTAAAAAATTGGTAATATTGACCGAAATATAAATCAAGGTCCCGATATGGATATATGGGGTAAAATCGTTGTACCCCCATATCGATGATATTGCTGAAATATCAGAGATTTTTTGACGGTATTGCCGACTTCTCTCATATTTCGGCGATATATATATATAGTCGAGGCACTATATTATATATATATATATATTACTATTACTTAGCTTTAACAAAAATGTTGCTTGCTTAGTTGGTTGCACTTGCTATGGCCACGGGTTTAATCCCAAGCGCACCCTTTCTCAACTTTTTGATCTTTAAAAAAATTAGCAACATAATTTGGATCATTTTGATTTTAGTGTCTTAATGAAATTTTCATTATCCTTTTCTTTTAAAGTTTGATTATATTTTATATTTTATATCTTATATTTATGGTGCATATGTAATTTATTTTTGAAGATAGAAAGAATTGAGAGCCCATTAAATTAACAAATGAATTATATTAATGTTGGTCTAATACTCGAGGACATCATTTTATAATTGAATTATTAATTACTTATTTATTGACCAAATTTTTTTATAAAGAAACTGTTCAATTTCATATTTATTTTCTAACTGTTATATATTATATATTATTGTATTCATGTATGTATTTAGTTTTTAATAAGGAGTACATGTGCATAAAAAAGTATTTTATAACTTAAATAAACTTGTTTCAAAGTTTCATAAAACAACTTCCAATGTTTTTCTAAATTTCCGTAATATCCGTAATTTTTCTACAAATATCCGTCGTTATTCAAATATTCGTCATATATCTGTCAATCTAAGTTACTGATAACGACATCGATAATTTAATTCTTGTTATACATATACCAAAGATATATTCCATATTAGGTATATCAATGGTATACCTAATACAAAATATATATTATCGATATGCTTCCTATAAGATATATCAATGTTAGGTATATCACTGATATACCTAATACAAAATATATCAATAATATTATTCCTATAAGGTATATTAGTTATATATATTGTAGAAAGTATATGATAATCATATTATATATATATATATATCAACTATATACTTCATATTAGGTATATCAATGATATATTACCAATTCGAGCATAGCTTAGTTGATAAGTCATCTACATCGCGGAGGTTGATGGTTCGATCCCCAATCCTATGATAGTTAAATTACAAAAAAAGATATTAGTGATATACTTATTATAGAGTATATAACTCATATACTTTCTATTAGGTGTATTAGTGATATATCCAGTACTAAATATATAATTTATATACTTTTTATTAGATGTATCAGTGATATACTTCATATTATGTATATCAAGCATATCAATAATACAACTAATACAAAATATATCAATAATATATTGTTTATAGATATATCATACTTTATATTAGATATATCGACGATATACTTTGCATTAAGGGTATACTTGTCTTTTTAGTGGAAAAATGTGGACGGGATTTCTTTTTGTTATATTTGCAAAAACCCAAATCTTGTTGATATTTTTACAATTTAAAGTACAAGAACCAAAATAATATTTAGACCTAAATTGGTTTGTTCAAAATGTGACATGGTGGTGAGTTGTAAAACTGTAAAGTTACACGTGAGCAATAATTAAAATGAGCTATAAAAAAAAGTTTTGATTATGCTTTATGGTCTAAAAGATCCAGTTTAACCTTCATCCTTTATGATAGCTTTTTCATTAAAATAATGACAAAAATGTGCATGTGACATGGTAGTGAGTTGTAAAAATGGAGGTTACACATGAGTGCACACATAGAAATTAACTATAAAAATAGAGAAAACAAAAATAAAAAGATTTTAGTCACATTTGAAATGGTATTCACTATGGGAGAAGCATATTTGAACGTTAAGGTTTTAGTTCGTTTAGGGAAAAATCGACACTCAAGGTGAGAAAAACCATATTGTATCATGAGAAATAATGTCATGAATTGCTAAAAATCAATTGCCTCATTGACTATATGAAGGAACATATTAGAAAAGTTGTTGTAACATTTTATTATTTAATATATAGGAGTTTTATATTTTTTAAATGAGAGTTATTTTGAGAGATTTTTTATCTAGTTAAAAATGTATTTGTGTAATGTAAAACGAAGCTTATTTTGAATTACTTAATATTGTATTAAATTTGTAGATCTAAATTTCTAGTATAAATACCTCTCTTTCCCACACTCTCAAACACACAACAATTTCTATCTTCTCTACTTTCTTATATTTCTCTCTTTTGCTCTTTTAGGAGCAATTGGTTAAAAGATGGGTGTTCTTTGTTGTGGAGCTTTGAGTTCAACCTCTTAGTGCATAGTAGTTTGAGCTATACAACGTTTCAGTTGGGTTGTTGTATCCTAGAAGGGACAAGCTAGAGAAAGACTTGTTGCACTGATTGTTAGTAAAGAAATATACACCGCAAATGGCTTGAATCTCCTTCAAGAGAGCCAGATACCCGCGCCTCAACCTAATTGTTTACGTATTTGTTTCTCAATATTTATTCTAATTTCTTTAGTTATTTGCAATTTCCTCCAACAATTTTATGGAGAATCAAAATGGAGATCTCAACAAGCCATTTCCATTTAAGGGAACGAGATACCTGCGCCTCAACCTAATGAGACTATTGGAGACCTTAACAAGCCATTTCCATTTAAGGGAGCACACTTTAGATGGAAGGAAAAAATGTTGTTCTACCTTAACCTTCTCAAGGTGGCCTATATCCTCACAGAAAAGAATCTAAAGAAGATCAATACTGAAAGCATGAACGATAAAGAGTTCATGGAACACTATGAGAAAATTGATAAAGTAAATATGATACGAAGAAGCAAGTGCGAAGAAATATGCAACAAGTCGTTTCTTCCGTTTCAAATGGCATATGGAAAATCTGTAGTAGAGAAAACACAAGACTTTTAGATGGTAGTTGCTGAGGTAGCATCTGAAGGAATTAAGATTGGAGACAATCTTAATGTTGCCAGCATAACTAATAAACTTCCACTATTATGGAGAGAAAAATATGCGGCATAAGCGAAAAGAAATTTGCTTAGAAGTGCTTATTACTCACATTCACGTGGAAGAAGTAAGATGGCAAGATGCATTAATGCAACAAGAAAATGAAAATCTTAACAAGGTTATCGAAGGAAACACACAATCAGCTCTACAATTACACTAGGAAACAAATATTTTAGCATCCAATTTATAATCAGTCCAACAATCAAAGGAATTGACAGCCCAACACCTCCAATAGTATACTCCTTAACAACTGCATCCTTGACAATAACTTGCTGCATTCCTTTGGTGTTTCATCCACTTAAATTCAATTTCCTTTTGTAATAAATATTTCTTGTAATTTAGCTACTTCCTTGTCAATTATCCTCACAAAGCCTCCTATATATTGAGGCTTATTTTGGTCTATAAAGAACATAGAAAAAAGAATAAGAAAGAGTTGCATTAGAGACAAAATTCCAAAAATTCAATTTGGTATTAGAGCTCTTTTGGCCCACGCCACATACCCTGATCATATAGCAATATCATGGCATCAAATAGCTCCACCAATTAAACCAACAACAATCCAATCACCGTCAATCCAGTAGCTGTGAAAACACATGACCTCGCCTTCTCAAATTCATTCAACTCTACGATGACTGTCAAGCTAGATGAAAACAATTTCTACTGTAGATACTCTTGATTGCTATGTTTTGGCAACAAAAATTTGTCCAACAAGACTAATATCCATAGTGGATTCCAATGAAAGCATCACCACTTCAATTAACAAATCATATGAAGAATGTGTAATCACAGATCAAGCTTTGCTCGGGTGGCTCTACAGATCCATGACCCTTGCAATAGCAACAAAAGTCATCAATCTCAGCACCTCAAGAGAAGTATGGAAGGCGTTGGAGGATCTTTTTGGAGCCACAAACCGCTCAAGGATCAATCAACTCAAAAGAGCACTCCAACTTACTCGCAAAAATAGAATGAAAATGACTTAATACATTAGCACCATGAAGTAACTTGGAGAAAACTTATCCTTAGCAGGGGAACCAATTTCGATAAGGTCACTTGTTTCTAGCATTCTGACTAGTCTTGACTCAGAGTATCTACCTGTCATTTGTCAGATTAATGGCATAACAAATATTTCTTGGCAAGAACTACATGCTACATTTATTACCTTCGAAAATATCCTACAGTACATGGCATCGATGCAACAAGGTGGTGACTCTATCAACTTAGTAGCAAATTATGCAACAAGAAGTGGCAACCACAACAAATCTCAACAAAACACACAAGCAAGAAGCCAAAACACAAACCAAAGAGGAGGTTATAAAGAACAATCGAGAGGCCGCGGTGGGAGATATACAAATACCTCAAGACCAACTTGTCAAATATGTGGAAAGTTTGGTCACTCAGCCTATGAATGCTACTATCGATTTAACAAGCAATTCAGCTCTCACACAACACCTTAACTTTAAATTGTGGAGGACAAAATTCTGCTTACATTGCCACACCAAAAACAGTAGCTGACCATGCTTAGTATGTTGACAGTGGTGCTACTTCTCACATCACTGCAAACGCCAACAATCTGCACTAGAAAAATGAATACAATGGTAATGAGTATTTGATAGTAGGTAATGGCTCCACACTACAGATTCATATTATTGGAAAAATTGCCTTGCATAGACTTGATACTAAAGCTCCTCTATTAGTGTAAACAATGTTCTACATGTTCCTAAAATAACTAAAAACGTCATGAGCTTATCTAAACTTACAGCAGATAACAAAGTTTATGTTGAGTTTCATTCCATTTTTTTCTTGGTGAAGGACAAAACAACAAGGACAACACTAATACAAAGGAAGCTTAGGAAGGGACTGTATCAATGGAGGTTGTTGCCCACCAACTTCATCCTAATGCACCTGCTGCTCATACTCCATCTACTGCTCAAAAGCCTCCTCGCCATAAACAATCCATCTATGTAACCAAAAACTCTACTCCTCTCTCCAATCTCTTGAGTCTTTTTAAGTCTAAGTCTATAAGAGATGTGTGGCATCAACATCTTGGCCATCCGTCTCACACAATATTGAATCAAGTTCTTCTATCTTTTAAGCTGCCAATTTCTTCTAATAAAGTTGATTTTTGCTCTGCCTGTCAACTAGGCAAAGCTCACAAACTACCCTTTCCTTCATCCTACACACACCCCTCAAAGCCACCCGAACTTGTCTTTACTGATCTATGGGGTCCAGCTCCAATAACGTCTTCATCAGGCTACACATACTACATTAGCTTCGTTGATGATCTAACTCACTTCACCTACATCTACCCCTTTAAGCAGAAATCAAACGCTCTCCAAGTCTTCATTATCTTCAAAAATCAAGCTAAAAACTACGTAGATCATAAAATAAAAGTGTTGCAATCAAATGAAGGTGGAGAATTCAGATCGTTTACTCCTCTACTCAACAAATATGACATCATGTTTTGTCACTCTTGCCCTCACGCTATTGAATAAAATGGAAAGGTAGAGCGCAAGCACTGCTACATTGTTGAAATAGGTCTTTCCGTACTCGCTCAAGCTTCTATGCCTCTCAAATTCTTGTTGGAGGCCTTTAAAACATCTACCTACATAATAAATCGCCTTCCCACTCCAATCCTCAACAATCGTTCTCCATATGAATGCATATTCAATTGCCCACCCAACTACCATTTACCCAAAGTATTTAGCTATGCCTCTTATCCCTACCTTCGACCTTACTAACACCACAAACTCAATTTTTGCTCCTCTAAATGTGTGTTCATTGTCCTTAGTGAACATTACAAAGGCTATAGCTGTCTTCACTCTTCCGGGTGCATTTACATCTTTAGACATGTTACTTTTAAGAACGTGACTTCCCTTTTGCTAATGAATTCCAAACAAACCAACCCCACACATCACAACCACCCACTCTTGGACCCCCTTTTATTCTCCCTCCTCTTGGAACTATCAACTCTCACGCACTGTCATCAAGTGATCAATAATCACCAGCTGATACACAACCATTCCATGCTTCTCCAGCATCCAATGGTGCCCACTGTTTTTCATCAGGTACGTCTACTCCACCCTTAATTCAAGCCCCTTTCACCACCACCTCCACTGACATTGCACCAACCTCACCTCTCCTTGCACCACAAGACACCATCTCCCCTTCAACTTCACTAGCTAGTGAGCCACAACCACCACCACTCTCTCTCTTTTCCCCACAAAATGTCCACCCCATGAGTACCAGCACAAAAAATGGCATTACTAAACCAAAAGCCTTCCTCACCACTCTACCCTCTCCACCAATCTCTCTTCCACTTGAAACCCCAATCTACTAAAGAAACTCTAGCATGACCTCTTTAGAAGGCTGCAATGCTTGAAGAGTATAATGCCTTAATCAAAAGTGGCACATGGACACTAGTTTCCTCATCCCCACATCATCTGTTGGTACGAAATAAATGGGCGTTTCGCATCAAGACCAATTCAAATGGGTCCATCTCCAAGGTACGAAGCATGTTTGGTGGCCAAAGGCTTCCACCAAAGACCAGACATTGACTTTATGGAGATATTCAACCCTGTTATTAAACCATCAATGGTACACATCATCTTCACCCTTGCTATCTCCTATAATTGGGTCATCTGCCAGATAGATATCAACAATATCTTCCTCAATGGTGATTTCCAAGAAGTAGTCCATATGGCTTAATTAACCAACTGGCTTTGTTGACTCCTCTCGCCCACATTTTGTATGTCAACTTCACAAATCACTCTATGGTCTTTGTTAGGCACCTCGTAAATGGTTCAATAAGCGCACAACACTCATTAGCTGGAAATTTGCCAACTCACGAGCTGACTCATCTTTATTCTATTTACTGCAGGGCGATCTGAAAATCCTTGTTCTTATTTATGTCGATGACATAATAATCATAGACAATAACCCATCTACCATTGCAGGTTTCATTGATAGACTTCCTATTGTTTGCTCAAAGACTTGGGCTCCTTGCACCACTTCCTTGGCATTGAAGTCTATTGTAATGCATTAAGCCTCTACCTCACCCAACAACAATATATCCTTTCTTTCCTCACGAAACTAAGCCTTAACAATCTCAAATCTTCCACCACCCCTGCCGTCCATGGCAAATACCTCTCTGCTTATGATGGCTAGCACTTTGAAAACTTCACTCTCTATTGCTGTGCAATTGGTGGCCTTCAATACCTAACTCATATTGACACAAACATCTCCTTCATCATCAACCAACTCAGCCAATTCATGCAAGCTCCCACTACCACTCATTGGTAGGCTATTAAGCTAGTGTTTCACTACCTCATGGGTACTTAGTCACATGGACTGCATTTAACGCCTTCTTTAGATCTATCTCTCACCGCCTACACAGATGTTGAATGGGCCTGCTACCTTGATGATAAAAAATCCATCGATGCCTACAGTGTTTACCTTGGTGCTCCCTTGTCTCTTGGTCATCCAAGAAGCAATCTTTGATTGCACGCTCCAGCACATAATCCGAATATCGATCACTCGCCTAAACTACCTCCAAACTTGCATGGATTAACTACCTTCTCCATGAAATTCAACATCCTCGACAACAAATACCAGTCATATTGTGTGACAACATGAGTGCCATCTCACTAGCCTCCAACCCTATTTTCACTCATGTACAAAGCACATTGAATTGGATGTTCACTTCATACGTGATAAGCTTCTACATAAGGAAATTGATGTTCAATTTGTTCCCTCCAATTGTGGACATCCTCACCAAAGCTATTTCTCCAACCATTTTCTCTTACCTTAAATACAAATTTTGTGTACGTCCATATGCCACACGTTTGAGGGGGGGGGGGGGATATTGAAGGAAACAAGCAATCAGCTCTACAATTACGCAATCAGCTCTACAATTACACAAGGAAACAAATATTTCAGCATCCAACTTACAATTAGTCCAGCAACCAAGGGAATTGATGATAGCCCAGCAACTCCAACAGTCTACTCCTCGACAATTGCATCCTCGACAACATTTTGTTGCATTCCTTTGGTGTTTCATCCACTTAAATTCAATTTCCTTTTGTAATCAACACTCATCGTAATTTAGCTACTTTCCTTGTCAATTATCCTCACAAAACCTCTTATATATTGAGGCTTCCATTGGTCTGTAAAGAACATAGAAAAAGAATAAAAAAGAGTTGCATCAGAGACAAAATTCCAAAAATTCAATTAAGGTAAATCTAATCTCTTCTAGTGATAATTTACCTAGCGGTCGGATTTCTAGAAATAGTCATTTAAAGCCAATGAAGAGTTATATGAAAAAGAATAATAAACCTCATTTTTCAAATAAGAGGAATCCAAGCTAAGTGAATAAGAATCAAGTACATCATCAACACTCAATATCAATTTTCTATGTTCGTGGAAAAAGTGGGTATGTTGCTCGAATTTGCAGATTCTGGAAATATGAACTTGTATCTCAAGCTAATGTTACCGAAGAGCCATTTGTGACTATAATAACTGATATGTATTTGGTTAAGAGTGTTGAAGGATGGTGGGTCGATTCTGATGCCAATAGACATGTCTGTTATGACAAAGGTTGGTTCAAAGTTTATACTCCTTTTAAGGAGCCTAAAACAATAATGCTTGGTGATTTCCATACTCCTTGAATTATGGGAAGTGGTGATGTTAAATTAAAATTCACCCCTGGAAAGATTTTAATTTTGAAGGATGTGCCTCAGGCACCCTCCATGAGAAAGAATTTAATGTCAAGTTATCTTCTTAATAAGGTTGTCTTTAAGCAGACTAGGGAATCTGATCAATATGTGATAACTAAAAAATTAGATTTTATTGGGAAAGGTTATGCTTGTGATGAAATGTTCAAATTGAACATTAGGAATATCAATAAAGCATCTATTAGTTTCGCTTATATGCTCTCTTCTTTAAATTTTTTATATGCTAGATTATGTCATATAAATAGTAAGTATGTGGGAGCCATGAGTAGTATTGGATTAATTTTCAATTTTAAAAATGATTTAAAGAAATTTGAACAATACAATAAAGCTAAAATCACAAAAGCACCTCATAAAAGTGTTAAAAGAAATATTGAATTATTAGAGTTAATTCATATAGATTTGTGTGAATTTGAAGAAATTTTAACTAGATGAGGAAATATATATTTTATCAATTTTATTAATGATTTTTCAAAATATAATTAAGTTTATTTATTGAAAAATAAAAGTGATGCTTTTAAGAACTTAAAAAATTTCGCCTTGAAGTTGAAAACCAATTCGGTAGAAAAATTAAAAGAATTAGAAGTGATAAAGGTTGAGAATATGGATCATTTGAATTTAATTCATATGTAGAATCCTTGGAAATAATTCATGAGACTAACCACCATATTCACTTACTTCTAATGGAGCACTTTCACTATTTGTCATGTCCTAAATAGAGTGCCATATAAAAAAAAACAAAGATGACACTATTTGAATTGTGGAAAGGATATAAGCCAAATTTGGGATATTTAAGAGCATGAGGATGTTTAGCCTTTGTAAGGTTAACAGATCCAAAAAGACCTAAATTGGGGTCTAGAGCTACCACTTGTGCTTTTTTTTTTATTATGTGGTTAGTAGTACAGCCTATAGATTTCTTGATATTGAAAATAATGTGATTTTTGAATCAAATGATGCAATTTTTCATGAGGAAAAATTTCTTTTTAAGTTAAGAAATAGTGGGGTCAAAATTATGAACAAACGTCTACTAACCTTGATTATTTTACTCCTTGTGATAATAACAATAATTCTCAAGTTGAATTGGGGAGGAGTAAAAAAACTAGAATTGTGAAATATTTTGGTCCTGATTTTTATGTTTATAATATTCAAGAAACACAAGCTTCTTTGTAAGAAACTTTAATATCTCCAAATGAAATTTTCTGGAAAGAGGCTATGAAAGATGAAATAGAATCACTAAAATTTAATAAAACTTGGAAATTAGTTGATTTACCACTAGGTTGTAAAACCATAGTGTAAATGGGTCTTGAGAAAAAAGTTAAAACCGGATGGTAGTATAGACAAGCATAAAGCTAGACAAGTTGCTAAAGGTTTTAAACAAAAAGAAGATTTAGATTTTTCTGATACTTTTTTACCAGTTCTTAGAATTACATCCATTAAATTGCTAATTGCAATTGCTTCAATCTCTTAGATGAATATTCATCAAATAGATATGAAATCAACTTTTTTAAATGGTGATCTTGAAGAATAAATTTATATCGACCAACATGAAGGCTTTATAGAGCATGATCAAGAGAACAAAGTGTGTAAACTTACTAAATTACTAGATGGCTTAAAACAAGCACCAAAGAAATGATAGGTGAAATTTAATTCTTGCATGTTAAATAATGGTTATAAACCAAATGAATGTAATAAGTGCATCTATTATAAATCATGGGAAGATTCATATGTTATTATTAGCCTTTATGTTGATCATTTATTAATTTTTGGCTCAAACATTGTTGTCATAAATGAAACACAAAGTTTATTGATGAGTTATTTTGACATGAAAGATCTTGGTGAGGCTAATTTTATTTTGAGAATGAAAACAACTAAAACCATAGATGAATTTTTCTTGACCAATCACTTTATATTGAGAAAATAGTTAGAAAATATAATTATTTTGATTGTAAACATGTGGCTACTCCATTTGATTCAAGTGTTCTCTTGTTGTCCATTGAAAGTGGAAGTGACGTAATAAATCAAAAGGAGTATGCTAGCGTGGTTGGTAGCCTATGATATGTAACTAATTGTAATAGATCTGACATTGCACATGTAGTAGGAGTACTCAGCAGATTTACGAATAAGTCAGGTAAAGAACATTGACATGCCATTAATCTTGTTATGAAATATTTATTGGGAACAAAATATTATGGCGTACTTTATAAGAAATATCATGCTATTGTTGATGGATTTTCTGACGCTGAATAGAATTCATTGTCAGTTGATTCTTTATCTACTATTGGTTATATCTTTACTTTGGGAGGTAGTGCTATTTGTTGGAAATCTAAAAAAAAATAATAATTATTCCCAATTTACTATGGAAGTAGAGCATATTGCTTTAGCTTCAGCTAGTGAAGAAGCTAGTTGGCTAAGAGATTTATTATATAAAATTTCCATGTGGGAGAAACTAATACCTCATATTTTGATTTATTGTGATAGTATTGTTGCAATTAGTAGAGTAACAAATCATTTTTTTAATAGTAAATCTAGACCTATTAGAAGAAAACATAGTACTACGAGATCTTTGATAGCACTCCAAAAAGTGCTATTTTAGGACCTAAATTCTAGTAATTTTGTGGCTTTCAGGTGTACTTTGATGCAGTTATTGTTGAATTTGTAGGAACTGAGCAGTAAGAGGCGAAAATATGGATCCGGGTTAGTTTTAGTTGAAAAATGGTTCCAAAAAGAGAAAAATAAGACAATGAACGAAGAAATGAGGCCAAAATACATGTTGACCCGAGGGAGTAGCGTTGAGACGCCGCGCATGGGCATCTTAACGCCCAAGAGAGGATAACTCGAGAGTAGATTTGAAATGCCAGCAACATCTAGATGCACATGGGAGCGTCTAGACTCCCCCACGTGCACGCACCGCAACCAGCTGCACGAATGATGATGAGGGCGTTGAGATGCTGCTCATGGCATCTCAACCCTATAAGTGGCTGCACGCTCACCAGCCGCCTACTCGTGCCTCTTTCCTGCATTTGAAGTAGCATTGAGTCACTACTTCTTAGCATCTCAACGCTACACCCTTTTGACCCTGCACCCCAAAACGCACGTTTTGGGTAAGTAAACTCGGGGCATGTCTCGACGCTGCCAGCAGATTGTATAAAATGAAATTTTCAACGTTAGGATTGAGAGAAGTTGGATTTTGGTGTGATTTTTTTGGGCTTTCGACGGAAAACTGTGTGGGCTACTGTTTTGGAGTGTTTGAGAGGTCTCAGAGTTCTCGAGATCTAGTCTTCACACCTCGAGAAGCGTGTCTACGGAGGAAGTGGCGTAGATTTCGTTTGGGAATTCCCTCATTCCTATCCAAACTTGTTTATGCTCTGTTTTTTTGTGAAATTTCTAGGTTGAAAAGTATGTTGTACAGTAGTTAAATACATTAGGTTTTAGGGTGTTAAGATTTAAAAACTTGTTAAATGACTTGATTTATTGTTGGAATGCATTTATTTATTGTTTGTTGAAATGCACTTATTTATTGTTTGCCTTTCAATTTCCAGCTTTTAATGCCTTCAATTAATTGACCATTAGTTGTTTTGGTGTTGCATTTATTGTCTTGCTCGAGAGAGAGTGTAATAAATTAGGCCATGGAAGTTGAACATAGGTTCTTTTATGCACGAGAGTGACAAAAGAACGTGTGAGGTTGTTAATGAACAATTTGTATGCCTTTTGGTTGTTCTAATTGCAAGAAATTGATCGTTTAATTAGGTCGTTAAACACACCAACACCCTAGAACCTCCATTCCCTTGATTAATCCACCGTTAGCTTGTCTCTTTATTGCTTTCTTTAACTTAGAGTCGTTACATGACGTTGAGTTCCCTAAATAAAATCGAAAGGATTAATTGATAACTAAGGAAATTAGAAATCACGATTCTCAGTGGATGATACTCGGTCTCTTGGGTGCGATCAATCTTATTTGAGTAATGAGATTATTAATGTGAATTACATTAAATCTTGTGATACTCTTGCAGATTCATTTACAAAGGCCTTGACTAGAGAAAGGGTCTGGAATACATCGAGGGGGATGGGGTTGAAGCACTTATAATTATCATAAGTCATATATAAGGATATCCACCTAGGTTCAACGGGAAAAACGAATTATAAGGTGGCCGTAAAAATGCACTATTTATATACATTGATCCATCTCTATGATGCAAGTGCATTTATCCTATAACGTTGTGGGAGGTTGAGTTTTTCAGTAAACTCTTAATAAAATTTGTAGCTCATATGAATGGGGTGTCATTGTTATAGGAGCACCTTGACATATTTTACCTCTATAATTGTGAGAGTGAGACCGCTTTCAATGAAGATACGAGACTTATTCTCAAATATACTCATGAAATACTAGGATCAGTATAAGGCCTTAAAATGCTAACCAATAAAGCTCATGTCAACACCTGGATAATTATATGTGAATAATAATTCTTTATTTCCCCTCAAGTGTTAGAGTTTAAGTCAGAGACAACTGCTAACACTGAAGTAGAGATTATTATTTCACTAGTAAAGATTTAATGCAGAATCACACATTTATGATGCATAATTGTCTTTCTTTTGGCCAATTTATTTTGATGATTATTTTAAATATTAAAATGAGTGGGGGAAT
>JAOANK020281656.1:0-15155 GCA_026257165.2 Telfairia occidentalis
ATTTGAATGAGATTCAGATAATTTAAATATATTTAAATATATAAGATATTAAAATATGAGATTTAATTTATTAAATATATTAAATAATTACTTGAATTAAATTCAAATAATTTAAATATAAAATTTCATTAGGCTTAAATTCTATCTCAAGTCTCTATAAATAGGAACCTTGTATAAGCCTAAAAATCATTCAAGACTTGAGAAATACAATAGTTTTTCTCTAAAAAAATTTATTCATCTTTCAAGAAAGTTCCCACCAACCTTAATCTTTTGAGTCATACCCAGGAAGACTTTATGGAGAAAGAACTAAAGAGAAGTGTTTCTTCAAAGGTCTTTTTCACTTTACTTTATAATTCTAAATTGTTTATAATCAAAATTCCGTTACGTGATGAATTGCTCAGCCCTACAATTGGTATCAGAGAAGGCTTTGAATTTTAAATTAGAAAGTATGAATTGTTATAAGAAAATATTTTTCTTGATATTCATGTATGTGATGCATGTTTAGTTTGCAATTTGACTTATTTGGCATATTTTGGCATTAGTTTTTTTTTATTGATTAGATCAATTGTGAAACAAATAAAGTTTAGTTTTGTTGTTTGTTTTAAGAAAAACAATATGACAGTCAAATTTATTTTAATTATTTAATTTTATATGTTTGACATAGTTTTAAATGATTATATGCATGTGATGTATATATTTAATTTGCATGTTGATGCATGTTTATGTATATTGCATAAGAGTATGTCATATGGTTTTAAAATTTCCACATAGGTTGAGAATATCATGCATAATGATTATTGTTTTAAAAGTAATTTGTTATATTTAGAATAATAGGATTAGGATGATTCCTAATAAGATTAGGTTGTTTTTTTTTTTTTGTTTTTTTTTAAAAGTTAAAGATTCATCTTTTGAAGGAGTTTAAAAGTTGAATAAAGGCATAAATTATCTATTTATTTTCTAATAGGACTAGAAATATAAAGTATAGGCAATTTATTCAAAATTTAAAAAGTTTAAAGTTTGAATAAAGATTCGAATTACCTAGTTTCTAATAAGATTAGACGGATGAAAATTTTGTTCAAATTCTAAATTGTTTAAAATTTGAATAGAATGAGATGTGTTATCTATTATTTTCTAATGAGATTAGGTAACATTTAAGTTTTGAATAGAGTTATATATTATCTATTTATTTTCTAATATGATTAGAAAATTTAATAAGGATAATTTTATGCAAAATTTAAAGGATTAAAATATTAAATAGAATTAGATTCTATTTATTTTTTCTAATGAAATTAGAAAACATTTAAATTTTGAATAGAGTTATATATTATCTATTAATTTTCTAATATGATGAGAAAATCTAATATGGATAATTTTATTCAAAATTTAAAAAATTTAAATTTAAATAAAATTATATTCTATTTCTAATTTCTAATGTGATTAGAAAATTCTAAATGTTTAATAGAGTTATGTTTGTAATTTCTAATAGGATTAGAAAATCAAATGTCGATTTATTCAATTTTTAAAAAGTTTTAAAATTTGAATAATTTTTTTTATGAGCTTTAAAAAAATTAATATTTTTTGTTAGGTAATTGTTTTCTTTTAAAGTTTAAAGGATTTAACCTTTTAGTAGAAATTGAGACTTTTCATAATTAAATTAGTTTTTAATAGGATTAAAAGCATGACTTAATAATTCACTTAAGTTCATTAATCAAATAATTAATGGTTAATTAAAGATTAATGAATTTAAAATAAAATTGAGTATAAAACTCTGTCTAAGGAAGGTTCTGACAAGGCTGAGGTATTTAAGCTGACCGTAGGAGAATACCTCTACTTGGAGACTAACTTGGGAGTTGAATTAGTCAAATTTTATTTAACTTCATTAAGCAGGCTCATAATGTGATTAGGTTTTAAAGTATAGTTTGAAACTTGATAATTCACATTAAAATCAATCTAACCAACATAAGAAGTTATGAAAGAGTAGATTGAGTATTTAGATAATTGAGATTAGCCTAATTTTGTCTAAGTACGAAACCCAAACTTGAAAATATTGTGTGGGAGAAGTATGTGTGACAATATATCCCACGGTCTCCATCATTAGTTCACAAGGCGAGGTTCATGTGGGGCCTTGCGGCGGCTTTTGGACCGTCGCCCTACAAAAGGTGTTTACATGGATCAATGTTATGGTGAATCTTCTTAAAAGAATAGGACAGTAATTTGTTCCAATACTTGACCTACCCTATGACGCCACTTGTTGGGATGAAACTATAGGATCTCAAATGATGAGTAACACTCACAAAGGATTCATCAAGGTTGTTAATGATCATCCTTGACCAAATTAATGGTGACTAAATATTATAGAAATAGGCGTTATTTTGGTATAATACTTGGTTAAGAATGTCTTAATTAAGTGAAGGGACACTTGACCTACCCTACGGCGGCACTTGTTTTGACACACTGAAGTACGATAGCATTTGAAAGAATTTATAGGGTTTATTTATCAAATTGTTTGATTTACATGCTAAAATTGTATGGATAATGATTGCATGTGTTAAATAATGTTCTTTATATATTTCAACACTATGCCTGATTCTCTTATTTTAATTTAATTCCTGATATATCAAATTGAAAAAATTATATCACTTGGAAAAGTAGTTTTAACACTATAATGGTAGTGTAAAATATTGTTTTTGTCTTTGTTGAGAAATGTTCTCAAAACTTGTTCCAATACCAATTGAATTGTTCATGAGGTACAATGATTGATGAATCTAAATTGGCGAGATGATTGGCACGTATCTTTGAGTTAACATGTCAGATGTCAATTAAGTAGATAAAGAAAAATGACGACAACATATTTGATGTTGAAGTTATTTAAAAGCCAAATTCAGATAATTATCTAAATGATCTCAAGATTACGTATTACAAAAATCTAAGAAAAGAAATTATATGATTGGAGCTATAAAAGAAAATAGTTTCCAAAGTAGTTAGAGCA
Organism: Telfairia occidentalis; assembly: GCA_026257165.2. Classification (NCBI taxonomy): domain Eukaryota; kingdom Viridiplantae; phylum Streptophyta; class Magnoliopsida; order Cucurbitales; family Cucurbitaceae; genus Telfairia; species Telfairia occidentalis. The sequence goes on from JAOANK020281656.1 coordinate 2,990, forward strand.
GCATAATAATTGAAACTTCTGAAGTATCTCTTTAAGAAAAGAATAAAATCAATAGTAAGTTTGATTTACTATATTTTTTGTGGAGAATAACAGTCTCATTTAGATAGTTGATTTAGAATCTATATCGACATTTTTTGTTCATCACAATTTTGTAGTTCTTAGAAAATGCGTAATAATGTGGAATAATCTTTACGAGTTGGCACTAGGAGTTCTATCTCAGTTGATGTAGTGAGAGACATTAAGATGTCATTAAATAATGTTCTTACTTGATATTGAACAAGGTACTTTTAGTACTATTTTAAAAGAAATTTGATTTCTATAACTTTATTACTATAAAGTTCATATTGTATGAATTTGGAAAGTAATAGAGTTTGTATTTTCAAAACAGGAAATATGTTCAATTGATTACAAGAAAAATTGTATAAGTTAAAATTGTTGACATATACAATACTACACAATACTGAGGTATTTTAGGACTATAAGAGTCCACGATAGAAAGACAAAAAGGTTTCTCCTAAAGTGGATACTTATCTTTGACTCACACTAGTCAAGAGTAGCTCTCTAAACAAGTTAGAGTTTGACACTTTATATGTCTGTGAATCTTGCCTTTCATGCAAGATAATCAAAAGACTTTTTGTTGAAAAAGGCTACAAGGCCAAAGAACACTTTGAGCTTACACATTAAGACATAAATGGTTTGGTGAATGTAAAAGCAAGCTAAAGTTGTAATAATCCATCTCCTTTATAGATGATTATTTAAAATATAAGTATCTTTTAATTCTACATTAGTCTAAAACACTTAAAAATTTCAAGAAGTATGAGACCAAAGTAGAAAATCATGTAGGTTGTTCTATCAAAATACTATGCTCAGATAATGTGGAAAGTACATAAATGAAACGTATTGAGATTAATTGATAGAAAGTGAAATAATATCCCAGCTCTTGACACCCTTTACAATTGTGTAAAGGGTGTTGTAAGAGGAGAAACATGACCTTATTAGACGTAGTCAAATTAATAATTAGTTACACACCATTACCAAACTCTTGTTAGGATATGCAATAGAGATTGCATGGTGAACAAGGTCCCCTCCAAAAGTGTCTCAAGACAACTTTTAGATTATGGGAGAGTAGTAAAGCTAGTTTAGAATACTTCAACGAATGAGAATGTCAAAAATACATGCTAAAGACAAATGTAGAAAAGATTGGAACGAGTTCATATATATGCCTAAGTGTAGGTTATCCCTATGGAGACACAAAATGGTTTATTATATAGTCTTAAAGAGAATAAGATGTTTGTAACGTCCCTTATTTTTCTTAATTTATATTATAAATTGTTCGACTTAATTAAGGGACTAAATTTTGGATTTTATTTTATGAATATTGGGGGAGGAATTTATAAATAATAATTTAATGGTTTAAAGGAGGTTTTTATTCTGGAAAAATTAGAAGAAAAATTAAGTAATGACATTTTTGTAATTAGAGGACTTAGGACTAGGGTTTAGGGTTGAGGTGAACCCTATAAATATATCATTAGGGACCCTAGCCACCAAAACCATTTTCCAATTCCAAAAAGAAAGACGTCATCCCAATTTTTCCTCTCTTTTTCTCCTTTTCACTCTTCCCCCTTGAAAATCTTCTTCCTCTCACACACAACTTCCTCCCTCATGTGCACCCCTCTCCCAGAAGGCAGTATCAGGTGGTGGCAGAAGCCGATCGATGATCAGGATTGGCAACGATGACGATAAGGTGTTTTTCTTCTTCCTTTTCGATTTTCACCAACTTTCGTAGCTCCGTCTTGGTTCAAATTTTGAGGACAACCTCCTCATCACCTCCTCATATCCCAACCAAAACATGTAAGCTATCAAAGTTCTCAAACTTCGTGTTTTCTCAGTTTTTCCCATTTGAACCATGTTTCCCCCTCTTTCTCGGTCTTTCAAAAGGTCGTTTTTGGAAAACGAAGGGTCAAGAAGCACCAGGAGGTCAAGATCTACATGTTGATGGAATCAAAATTGCGATTGGAGTGACTGTGAGACGGCACGCTTGGTGGAAAGAATCTAGCACGACGACGCTTGTACCACATGCGCCGAGCTATTTGGTGCGAGTGGTGGCGCGTGGCTGCTCCATTGAGGCTGATTCCGATGACGTTGAACTTCTAACGCTGAGTAGATTTTGAAACTGGTACCTGTTCACTGATTCGAGGCGACGCATGGTAGGCACTCCACGAATGGCGGCGGTGCGTGAGTTGCAGCTAGTCCAAAAATAGCAGTGCTTTCCCAGTGTCGTTTGCCCCTCGAAATCCTAACTTCCCTTTTAAATTATTAATTAATTGGAAATTTAGGAATAATATGGGTAGTTTTGGTATTTTGGACCTAGGTTGCTTAAAGAATCCATTATCGATTTCTCTTGGTTTCACTTGCTGTTTTTTCCTAAGATTTGAGGTAAGTGACTTCGCTTCTGGATAAACCATTGAGCTAGGTCGGTAACTTGTTTGAATTGTATGTTGCATGTGTTAACCATGCTTATCTTATATAGTTTGTGAATTGAGCAGGTTAGTGTACTAGTATGATAAGCATGTTATGTATATGACTGTTATGTGATTGTGATATGCCATGAGTATCGGTTGTATGTGGTTTATGGATGCCAGGGACATTATTGGAATATTGTATATTGGATGCCTTGACGCTTCGGATTGTATGATATGTGTTTGGGACCTATGCATAGTTATGGATTGTGTGTTGCATGTTCATGTGTTGGAGCTATACCATCTCTGCTTAGTGTTGAGTTGAAGACCTCCTTTAATGTATTCTCCGCTTTGTGCTGTTGTGTGCTTTGAGGGGTCTCCATGGGATTGTATATCTTTGCTTAGTGTTGAATGGAGAACCTCCTTGAGATACATTTTGTACTTTGTGCTGCTGTGTGCTTAGAGCTGCCTTGAGATGGTATACTCTTGTGAGAAATTGATAATAGGTCCCACATGAGTTACATGACCGTATATGTTTGCATGTCCGACCCCAAGGGTTGGAGTTACTTACTAGATATAATTTTATACTCAACTTTTTCCTTTCTTTTTTTTTTAGGTAAGGAGAAAGCCTATCGATGTGGCTGACGTTACAAGTCTTGATCTTCCTACATATTTTAATTGCAATGTTTTTTTTTAAGTTCTAGGTTTTTTTGAACTATTGATCAAAGGTTGCATTTTTCTTTCATATGCATTATCTATCTTATCATAGTATTTATGAATTAAAAATCGGGATCCCAGTATGTTCCATTGATTTTTGAAAGTACTTAATATGTATTTCCTTATTAAATAAAGATTCTTTTGAAATAAGTTATATGAAAACCTTTGGGTCGAGCATGCATGCTAGTAGCAGCCCTAGGTAAAGTATGTCTAAAAGTCGGGCTGTTATAATGTTTGTATGAAAAATGTCGTTTTTCTATAAGAAGAATCATATAAAAGACCACAAACCTTGAAAAGGTAAGATAGTGTTGATAAGTTGGTTCCGAGTGAAGCCACTAAACCGTTAACAACAGTTGTTAATAGTTCAATTACATTTGAGAGTCAAATGAATCTTAGTCCATAGGCCTCATCATAGTGGGAGAGTTGTTAAACAATTCAAACACTACAAGGGCTTAGTTGAAGTCCAAGTTGCCATATTAGATGATAAAAATGAAGGCTTATTATCCTCAATGTAACAGTATGAGGCATTGACAAGGATTAAAAGATCAAAGTCATGAATCTCGAGATAAAGCTCATATATTCTATCTCTGTCTAGAATTTGTAGATCTTCATAATGGGGTTAAACCTATAGGTAACAAATGAATCTACAAAAATACAAACAAAAGGATGTGGAGATTGAAGGTAACCTTCAAAGTAAGATTAATGGCAAAGCCCAATAGGAGAAAGTTGACTATGAGTAAAATTTCTCCTTTGTTGCCATTCTAAAGTCTATAAGCATTCTATACTCTATTAATTGTTGCATATGCGATATGAAAAATAGATGTTAAGACTTTTTTTTCTGAAAGAAAATCGTAAAGAATGCATCTACACAAATAAACTAGAGGCATTCACATTTAAGATCAGAAGCAAAACGTTTGCAAATTGTAAATAGTCATTTATGAAATGAATTTGATCTTAAGATTTTCCAATATTAGGGTTGATAGTAAAGGTATCAAAACCTATGACTTTGAGTAAAGGTTAATGAAACTTGTATAGACAAGAAAATCATTGATTGCTTAGTGGTTGTTTCTCATTTTTAATTTTTATGTTCATGACATCTGTAACAACCCAACTTTAAACAACCTTAGGCCTGCTACTACATGCATGCATAGATATCCAGAGACTAAGATTAAAACTCCAAATCAAATACTTTATTAGAAAACTTATAGTTCTAGAAAAAGTTTTAAGGTGGGATCCAAAAAAAAAATACCTAACAACACATAAAATTCAAATCTCAAAACACAGGCGTAATTGAATATCCGAAAAACTCAAGAAATGACATTTTTTTTCAAAAAAGAAAACATGAGGACTATCCCATGGCCTTGTCACCTCGCACGTCAGCCACAACGCACAATACGCTCGTTACCTGAAAAATGTTAATAAAAAGAGGTTGAGTATTTTAACAAATACCCAGTAAGTGATCCAACCTACGTGGTCAGACCTACAATCACACTCATTCATGCAAACTCATGGTATAAACTTTAGGGACCTATTACTCATTGGTTGACAGTATACTGTACTTCACATGCTAGATAAACAACAACATTTATCCCACAATGGTGTCATCTCGCTTTGGGTACAAGTGTGGGCCCTCGAAATAATTGGGGGCATCCGACTGCATCTGATGCTAGATGACACTCATTCAGCACAGTCGGATCCCGCCCAACATCGACCTTTAGGTGTGGGAGGCAGTTGTCATCCTCTTATTAAACATGGTTCTATGGATCATGCAAGATCTCACATACATACGATATGAATTCTTAACATTACACATCATGCATGTAGTATCACAATATTCAATATCATCACATTAGATATCAACAAACATTTCACAAGCAGGCTAACATATGAATAGAATATCACATACCACATCGAGGTCATTTTAGGGAATATGCCACATCACTTGTCATAGGTTACTAACACATACATGGAAGATTACATTATTCAATTAGATATCCTACACATACATGCATTGATATTTACACATAAACAAACATCATCTAACCTAAGCCCTTAACGGGTCCGTTAGTGGAGTCGCTTAACTCAAGCAAATCCTACACACTCCCTTAATGAATCGGTCAAAGCACACTTGGTAACCTAAGGTCAACTATGAAATTTATTTTAGAAAATTATCTTAAAACTAATTTTTTTAACTAGTTTTGAGGCTACATCTAGGGACAATACACCAAGGAGAGCTTACTGTTTAGACCAAGTCAGCCCACGCACCGTCGCACGTGCTTCTACATGCTGTTGCACGCACCTCCACGCACTGCTGCTGCAACCACGTGCCACCGAATCTCGAGTCACGTGCCCTCAGATCTGAAACTTCAGGTCACTACAATTCCAATGTCATCAACCACGCTCCAAACAGACCCCACACGTGCCCACACGCGCTACTTGAGGACGGAATCTTCTTCCGGCGCGTGAGAGCTCACCTCTACTCTGTTCGACGTCCCATTTTTACCAATGTGTATATCTGGTCCTCAGGGTCTTTTTCCACCTTTCGTTGCTCTCAAAAACACATTTTTTGGACCGAAAAAGAAAGAAAAATAGAATTAAAGGTTGTACCAAACAAAACCGCTCAACCCAACACCAATCAATGCTCTTACTGTTCAGATCCAAAGTCCTTCACTACCTGAAGCCGCCCACTATCAAAATGAAAGAAAAATCACTTGATTTGTGATGAAAATGACAAGAAAAGGCTCTAAAATACAAGAGATTACCTACCCGAGTTTCTACTAACAATCCCGAGCACCAAACTAGATTTGAAGCTTCTGCTGCTGCTAGAAAACTATGTGGTAGAGAGAGAGAAAGCTTGAGGGAGAGGGAGACGTGAATGAGGGAGGAAAAAGGCTAGAGAGAAACATAAAAATGCTTCTTTTCTTTTTGGCAAGAATAAAGTGGTCGCTAGGGTTTTCTTTTAGGATGCTTAAATATTATCCCGCACACCCCTAATCCCAACCACACACCTACTAAATTACAACTTTGCCACCATCTTTTAATTTTCCTCTTTTCTCCATAATTTTAAAATAGATTTGAATAAAAAATATCATTCTCCAACACAACTTAATAAATTTCAAATCACCTTGGCTCAAAATTTTATACATAAATGTTTATCCGTATTTGAAATTTAAAAATTAATTAACAAAAATAAAAATTATAGGATCTTACAGTATTTAACTTTCATTTTCTATCCATGATTGTTGCATGCTCATTTACTATTAGATCTATCACTAATATGCAATATTGATAAAATTAAAAATAGTATATTAGTTATATTTGAAATTGTGTTTCTATTAGTGATTGCTTGCATGTTCATTTATTATTAATTCTATCTTCAATTTAGTCATATCAGAAGATTAAAATGGTAAATTTGTAGTATTTAACATTCATTTCCTATTAGTTACTGTTTGCAAGTTCATGTGTTATAAGGTCTATCATTGACATATCATATCAATAGAATAAAAAAGGTTATATATATAATATTTGAATATTATTTTCTATCAATAATTGTTCGCATGTTTATTTGTTATTAGATCTATCATTGATATATTATATTAATAAAATAAAAAAATGGAATATAAGTAATATTTGACTTTATATCAATAATTGTTTGCATGCACATTTGCTATTAGGTTTGTTGTTGAATTGTTGATTTATTTGTTTTGAAATTTTGGTGTGGTTATTAAGTAGAGCTAGGGTTAGGTTAATGGGGAGGCCTATAAGTTCGTAGCTAAGGATCTAGCCACCAAAACCCTATTTCTATTCCAAGAAGAAAAGACCATCTCAAAATCATCCCCTCTCTTTCTCTAGTTCACGCCAACCTTTCACCTTTCCCCTCAAACTTTTTTCCTCTTACTCCCTCACACCCAACCTTCCCTCCACACAGTACCACCTTCAGAGGACAGATGGCGGCGGTGTCAACCATAGCAGCAGCAGTAATCGAGATTGGCGGCGACGACAACCAACGTATTTTATTCCTTCTTTTTAATTTTTTTCTACTTTTGTCGCTCCGTTTGAGTTGAAATTTTGAGGACAACTTCTTTATCACCTTCTCGTATCCCAACAGAACAGGTAAGACATCGAAGTTCACAAATTTCGTGTTTTCTCAGGTTTCTCCCATTTTAACCATGTTTTCCCCTCTTTCTCGATCTTTCGAAAGGGCAATTTTGGCAAACGAAGGGTTGGAAAGGTGCATGAGGTCTAGATCTACACGTTGGTGGAAGGGATCGATGATTGGAGTAGCGGTGGACCATCACGCACGGCAGGAAGCAGCTGTGGCAACGTGCGTATGGCACACGCGCCGAGGGTTTAGGCCTGGCGTGCGGCGCGTCGGATATCTGTTCGAGCCAATTTCGGTGGTGTTGGATTTCTAGGGTTGAGCAAAGTAAAAAATCAATCCCTATTCACCCAAATTCTGACAGCGCGTCGACAACAAGTGGCAGTTCAACGATGGAGTGGCAGTCCGATGATGGAGTGGCGGCGGCGCGTGGGGCGTTTCCTGGACAGTGGTGTGTCCTGACTCTCTTGGTAGTATTTGCTCCTTAAAAGTCTTAAGTTACCTATTATGTTTTAGGTTAGTAATGAATAATGGGCTAATAGGACGTTATGGATGTATGTGTGCCTTAGATGCTAAAGGAACCGTCCACCAAGTCTCTTAGAGACTTCTTGTTGTTTTCTACAATATAAGGTAGGTGGCTTCACTCTTGTATAAGCCTTCGGCTGAGGTTAGATGAATTGTTTGATGTTTGTGATATATCTTGTTATCCTGCTTATGTTTGTAATTGATGATATTCAAGCATGTTGTAGTATTGTTATTGAGCATGATGTGATGTGTTATTGAGTTTGATGTGCATCTTATGTTTATGTGAATAATAGATGCATCAGTTGTACGTGGATTATGCATGTTAAGGGCATAGTGGGAATATTGTAAAATGGATGGTTGGGCATCAGCTAAATAGTGTTGTTGGGACCTTGCACAATAGAGTTTATGTATGTTGCATGTTCATATGTGGGTGTCACCATCTCTGCTGAACTGTATATTGAGAACCTCCATGAGATACATTCTCTGTTATGTGATTATTTGAGGATCCTCCATGAGATTTCGTGTCTTTGCTTAGTGATATTGACGACCTCCATGAGGTGCATTCCCTGCTTTGTGATTATTTTGAGGTTTCTCCATGAGACTATGTGTCTATGCTGAGTTTTATATTGACGGCCTCCATGAGACTATGTGTCTCTACTGTGTGATTGTTTGAGGACCCTCCATGAAATGGTATGTTCCTATAGATTGTAGGTCCCACATGAGATGCATGATTATTTGTGTTCGCATATCTGACCCCAGGGGTCGTGGTCACCTACTAGGTATATTTATTTATATCCTCAACCTATTATTATTTAATTTTTTTAGGTAACTGGGAGGGCCACCGTGGTGGATGACGAGAAGGGTTGCATAGAGGCCATGGTCACGTGTTGCTGATAGCACACGAAAATGTGCTATCCTTAGGCTTAGTTCTAGCTAGTTTTGTTCGATAATTGCAGTGCTTTCACGTGTTTTTATGTTAATTTGTAGGTACCGAAGTTAATTAGATGAAATGATGAATTTGGGGTTGTTCAGGTCGAAAACCAAGCTCAAGAAGACCAATTTTGGCTAAGGAAAGAAGAAAGGAGGCCAAAAATATAAAGGACCAGAGGAGGCAGCGTTGAGACGCTTTGCCAGGCGTTGAGACGCTCAACTGCACTGGAATTCTGGAGATTGGATCAACAACGTCGAGATGTTGTTCAATGGCTTCTCAACGCCGTAGCACATCACGCCCAACGCAGGCGCACACCCTCGCCTCACGCTGCGCACATTGCCTGCCCCACGCTCCCCCATGCGCTCACTCCTCTAGCCATCCGCGCGCAACGCCCCAGTGTTACTACGCCCCTCGACACTGCGTGCCCATCCTGTTGTAGCCCACAGCAGCGTTGAGACGCTATCCTTCAGTATCTCAACGTTGTCATCATTTGTTTCCCTAAATTTTAGATGCGTCGCACGCCTTTGACCGTGCATGAAGCAGCGTCGAGACGCTGACTTATGGCATCTCGATGCTGCGGGCAATAACCTCCTTTTAAGTTCAATTTTCATTTCGCAAATGGGAGGCCATTTGGAGAATCGAGAGCATGACTTGGAGCACGGTGTTTCAGAAGGAGAGGGAGCTCCCCATGGAGTCTCCGAAGCGATCCGAGGCTCGGGATTGCGGGTCTTACATCGGGAACGAGTTTGGCACGCTTCTTTGGGAGTTTTCTTCCCCTTTTCCTATACTTGTTTCGTTTTGTGTTTTTCTTTGGGATTTCTGTTTTTAGTTGTAAATTTGAGTGGCGAAATTCTGCCTTGACTCGTTGTAACGCATTGTGATTCCCTTTATGGCTTTATTAATTTATGGACTTTTTCTTATCCCCTGTGATTATTCATGTAATTGTATGCTTAATGTTATTTAATCTTCTGATCAAGGATTAGATTGATGCATGATTTACGTCTTAACTCGAGAGAGTAGGGCCTAGATTAGAACTCAATTGCATGACTATAACAGGCTAACGTAAACCGAGGGAACGGAGGTCTATTTTAGAGAAGCATGTATTATTATCTCTAGTGGGTCTGTTGTGAACCGTGATGACAAGCGAGTTTATCCTAAGCTCGAAAGAGGATGGGATCACAATGGGTCTACTAGGGGTAGTAATTAGTGGGTAATTGTAATGCCTTACTAGATGTGTAGGTAACAGATCGAAAGGTTGAGTCTGCATGTTCAGTAAGAGACTAGTTGAGCTCGAGAGAGGAAGCCAAACATTAGTTAAATCCAGCTTATAATTGCATGGCAATAGAAAAGTTCATTATTAGTAAAGTTAGGGGTCACAAAGCATAACAATTAGATTCAAGGCACATTCTTCCTATGTGTCCTCCACCTATCTAGGAGTAGGAGTAGTTTAAACTAGATTTTCTTCTTAATAAAGATTTCCCTAGATAAAATGAGGTGTAATTATCCGTGGTAATCAATCAAGCTAGAAACCCAATCCCAAGGAAGACACTCGACACTCATATTCACTATACCAAAACTGACTCATACACTACGATGCATCGCGCCGGGTGGCGATCAAATTTCTGGCATCTGCTAGAGATCTATCAAACACCCGATACTGGTGTCAGTTGCAGTCTTCTGCATGTGTCTACGTTAGAAGTTGCATAGTTTTTTTCAATGTTGGATTAAATGACGTACTGTTGAATTGTGTTTAGTTTCCATTTCATTTGTTTTAAATTCAGGATCCCAACTATTTTCATTGTACTATTTGAACTTAGTTATTTATGCTTTTATGGAAATTTGATTTCGAGTTTGGGAAATTGTTTTAATGACTTGTATTTAAAAGCATGCATGATAGTAGTAATCCTAGGAGGTCTAAATCTTGAAGCCGGATCGTTACAGTTGGTATCAGAGCATTTACGGTTCTGCAGATAGCTTATATCATAAGCACTAGTGTGTCACCATGGCCATGTGGCAATCACCTCGTCACCACCAGGTATCCTTTTTTTTTATTAGGATATTTGTGCTCTAAAGAAACGTGTTAGACTTGCTTTGTGCTTGTGTTGTGGTTTGTTTGATGGGTTGTGCGATAGATAGGTTGATTAGGCTTAGTTTTAGATCATGCCTCCCCAGGGTAGAGGAACTGGACATCGAGATAGAGGTAGGGGTCGAGCAGTCCCACTACTCGCAGCACCTACGGACTAGCTGAAAGAACAACCCTATGAGCAGCCGGCAGGTCAGTCGATTCCCCCTGCAGCAGAGCCTTTGACAGTAAAGTCCATGCAAGCCATTGTACAGGCTACAGTGAGCAATCAGATGCTGTTGTTCTTCCAAATTCGTGGGAGCATGTCGATCCAGGCTAGATACTTGAGGGACTTTAAAAAGTACGATCCCCAAGTTTTCAATGGGATGGCAGTCAACCCTACCAAGGAGAAGTCTTGGTTTTCCTCCATTGAGTCTATTTTCCTATGAATGGACTGCCCCGAGGAGCAGAAGGTCCAGTGTGTCGTCTTCATGTTATGAGACGACATGCTACTTTGGTGGGAATTCGCTGAGCGCTCCTTTGGCGCTTCTCCCTGGGCACCCATTCCTTACAATAGAAAAACCACTCATAGATGTTCAGAAGGGAGAACTCACTATGAGGGTTCATGATCAACAGGTAACGTTTACTGTCTTTGATGCTATGAGATGTCCTTCAAAATTAGAATAGTGCTCACAGATTCAGAAAATTGATGACTTAGTTTAGAAAAGTTGAGATTTTGGAGACAGATACAAGGGACAATAATGTTGTAGTAGAGGACAGTGTTCTTGATATAGTTAGCACCAGGAGGTTCGAATCATTAAAGCTATCAGATAGGCAGTCAAAGCCAATCATACCTTCACTAGTAGAGGCCCCTGAGCTTGAAATGAAGCCGCTACCTGATCACCTCAAATATGCCTATTTGGGAGAGGGAGACACCCTACCTATAATTATTGCTGCAGGATTGATCACGAAAAATGAGGAAGCTCTATTGAAGCTATTGAAATAGCATAAAGGAGCATTGGCTGGACTATAGCAGATATCAAGGGGATAGGTCCATCTTACTACACGCATAAAATCAATCTAGAGGAGGGAAATTTTAAATCAGTTGAGCAACAAAGAAGACTTAACCCAGCTACGAAAGAGGTAGTAAAAAAGGAGATCATAAAATGGCTAGATGGAGGAATCATATACTCTATTGCTGATAGTAATTGGGTTAGTCCAGTTCAGTGTGTGCCAAAGAAGGGAGGAATCACTGTGGTGATCAATGAGGCAAATGAATTGATCCCCACCAGAACAGTCACAGGCTGGAGAGTATGCATGGACTATAGGAGGCTGAATAAAGCAACCAAGAAAGATCACTTCCCACTACCCTT
>JAOANK020281762.1:0-15153 GCA_026257165.2 Telfairia occidentalis
CATGTTATAGCCATGAGTTCTTAGTTTATTGGATTTATAGAGTTATAAATAATTCAATAACAACTTTACTGAATAACCTCAATAACTAATTTATTGATGACAAACTATGTTTAGATGCCACTGGGTTTTAGGACATAAAACCCAACAAAGGCGGCCATAATGAACATTAAGTTGGAAAATTAAATTTCACTAACAACCATTAAACATTAGTAATGCAAAAACCCTTAGAACATCCAAAAGCATAAATTATCCTAATCTTCACCTTAAGGTAGTTAATTCATGCTTAAGGGGAAAAACAAATTATTACTAAAATAAAGACTAACATTGTTCGAAAGCCTACAAAATAGTTAAACAAACTTAAAACAGTAACTAAACTTAAGCTACAGAAAGGAACTTACAAAGAAGAAAGAGGATGAGTGGATGGGGAGAAGATAGAGAGTTTTGGAGCTGGTTCATTCCCGAAGTTGCTCCATGGAATGTGCACTTTTTCTTCCTTATCTCCTTTCCCCTTTTTGCAAGAAGGAAATTAATTATCTAGCTAATTCTTTCTCCTTGTTCTCAAAAGATCAAATAACAACACTAGAGGGGGGTGAATAAGGTTGCCTACTAATTTCTAAAACTTTAATTTTAGTCGTAAATTTAGCAAGCAATTTCAAACACCTAATCAATAATATGCTCAACAGAGAAATTAATATAACTACAATTTATTATATCAATCCTAGCATGCAAAACTAGCTTAAGCAGAATTTAAAATGCAAAAATAAAGAGAAAGGAAGAGATGTCACCAAAAATTTATAGTGGTTCAGCAATTTGCCTACTCCACTACCCAAGACTCCTTGGGTATTTTATTGCAATCGGTCCTCTTGCGGGTGAGAACCAAACTGATCGACCCTCTCATTTTTTAAGCTAAAGAGAAACCCTACGATTCTTTTTACTGGTTTATGATCAAACCAACTTCTTTTTCTCACAATCCAAGGTGTACCCACATCTTAATATAGAACCCGATACAATAAAATTTAAAAAAAATAAAACTAACAATACCTCTAACTAGGGGGATTACACAATTTTGAACCACTAATAAATCTCACAAATGTAACTCTAAAAAATGGTAAATCAATTTTTGTAAAGAAAAAATTTAGAGGAATTTTTGACACTTTTTAGAAGAGATTAAAGTAGAGTTTTTTTTATCAATAAGCTTGTTGGAATCTTATTTGTGTAAAGAAAAGAAGGTTCAATTTTGGTTTAAAAAATAACTAAGCGCATGTTGAAAATTGGCCATTGGATCTAAGTTTGGCTATATTTTGAATAAAAGAAAAAGGAAAAAAAAAGGTAAAATGCACTCCCCCAGGCTTGAACTCACGCGCTCCTGCAAGGGAGTGGGGGGCGCGCGTTTCTCACGCCCGCGGTCATTCCTTTTTTTTTTCTTAACTCAATTTTCTTTCCAGCATAACTTCTTTGTTTGATGTCCGATTTGAGAGATTCAAAATGCGTTGATATCGTCTTTTTGAGTTTTACGTTGTGGACACTTAAATACCAAAATTGTTAGTTAAATAAATAAGTTTGTTATCATCAAATATTAAGTTTGATTGAAGCCCTAAAACTAACAATGTCTCCCTTTTTTATGATGTCAAACCACTCAAGGAAATAACAATCTCAAAAGTGGTTATTGGCCATTGTCCCCCTTTTATTATCAGCAAAAAATTTTAATTAGGTATTAAACTCCCTCTTAACAAAATAATTAATGCATACAAATTTAAAGATATGTTAAACAACTTGCGTTCCCAAACAAACTCAATCATGCAACTCAGATTCAAATGATGCCAAGTGTGAGTTTATTCTTACAAAAAGATTCTTCATTTAATAGTTAGTGTCTGCTACCAGTTTTTCTGTTGGAACATAATTAATGACAATATTTCCATTTTGCACATGCTCTCTAAGAAAATGATGTCTAATGCCTATATGCTTTGCCCTAAAATGCTGAATAGGATTTTTGGTTAAATTGAATGAACTAGTATTATCACAAAAGATAGGTACTTGTTCAAAATTTAAACAAAAATCACGTAATGTTTGTTTCATCCATAAAACCTGAGAACAACAACTAGGTACAACAATAAATTTCGACTTAGTAGTAGATAATGAAACAAAATTTTGTTTCTTGTTATACCAAGACATTCGAGAGATTCCCAAGAATTGGCAAGTTCCATTAGTACTCTTCCTATCAGTTAAACAACTAGCAAAATAAGCATTAGAATAAGCAATCAAATCAAGAGATGCATTTTTAAGATACCATAAACTCATGTCAACAGTTCCAAGCAAGTACTTAAAAATTCTTTTCATAGCATGCAAATGTGATTCTCTAGGACAAGATTGAAACCTAGTACACATGCACACACTAAACATGATATCTGGTCTACTCGCAGTCAAATAAAGCAAGGATTTGATCATACCTCTATATGATTTAATATCCACAATTTTACATTTTCCGTCCTTATCAAGCTTTATGGTTGTGCTCATTTGAGTCTTTGCTATTTTAGCATTATTGAACTTGAACCTCTTAAGTAGATTCCTTGTGTACTTTTCTTGGTTGATGAAGATTCTCTCTTTACGTTGTTTGATTTGAAGCCCGAGAAAGAACTTGAGTTCTCCCATCATGCTCATCTCAAATTCGCTCTGCATATACTTACAGAATTCTTCACATAGATAAGGGTTAGTGGCACCAAAGATAATGTCATCTACATATATTTGCACTAACAACAAGTCACTTTCTTTGGTTTTAATAAACATAGTGGTATCAATAAGCCCCAATTTAAAACCATTATCAAGCAAAAGTTTACTCCAACAATCCTACCAAGCTCTAGGAACTTGTTTAAGATTGTAAAGAACTTTATTTAATTTTAAAACATGATCTGGATTTTCACAGCTTTCAAAATCAGGAGGCTTTTCTACATAAACTTCCTCTATTATGAAACCATTTAAGGAAGCACTATTGACATCCATTTGATATATATAAAGTTCTTATGAGACACAAATGCAAGCAACATTCCAATTGACTCAAGTCTAGCAATAGGAGCAAAAGTTTCCTCATAATATATTCCTTTTTCCTAACTATATCCTTGAGCTACCAACCTAGCTTTATTTCTAACAATATTACCAAACTCATCTATTTTATTTCTACATACCCATTTACTGCCAATAACTGGATGATCATTAGGACAAGACACTAAATCCCAAACATAATTTCTCTCAAATTGATTTAACTCTTCTTGCATGGCAATTAACTGAAACTCATCGTTTTTAGCTTCTTTAAAGGATTTTGGTTCAGTTTGAGATACAAAAGCAACATTATTTAAAGCATTTAAAGAAGAGCAAGTTCTTACCCCTTGAGATGCATCACCTATAATTAACTCCTTATGATGTTGAGATGAAAATCTCCAATCTTGAGGGAGGGGGCTTCCTCTGGTTGTGGTTGAGTCTCCTACCTACTGCTTCCAAGTCCTTATCTTTAATATTTAGATTTTTAAAAGGCTTTTCTAACTCATCACCAACAGATACTTGGTTAGAAGCAACATGTGACTCATCAAATACAACATTCATTAACTCTTCAACAACTAGAGTTTTTTTATTAAAAACTCTATATGCTTTACTACGTGTCGAATATCCTAAACATATGCCAATGTTAGTTTTGACTCAAACTTTCCAAGTTTCCGTTTATCTTTCAAAATGAAACATTTGCAACCAAATAACTTAAAATAATTGATGTTAGAGATTTAATTATTAAAAAGATCATAAGGTGTTTTATTCAAAATAGGCCTTATTCAAACATGGTTCATCACATAAGAGGCAGTATTAACGACTTCAGCCAAAAAATATTTTGTCAAATTATACTCATTTAACATAGAAGTTGCTAGTTCTTGCAAAGAATGATTTTTTCCTTTCTACAACACCATTTTGTTGAGGTGTTCTACAAGAAAAAAAAATTGTGTGAAAAACCATTTTTAATACAAAATTTTTCAAACGAAGCATTTTCAAATTTGCCTCCATGATCACTTCTAATTTTTGAAATCATAAAACATTTTGAATTTTGAATTTTCTTTGAAAAACTTATAAAATATTTTAAAGCCTCATCCTTATGAGATAAAAATAAAACCCAAATGAATCTTTAAAAATCATCAACTATAACAAAATCATAATATTTTCCACTTAGGCTTGCAACTCTAGTTGGTCCAAAAAGATCTATATGTAATAGTTGAAAAGGCCTAGAAGTAGAAACCATTTTCTTTGGTTTATAGGAAGACTTAATTTGTTTACCTATTTGACAGGCATCACAAACTTTGCATTTTTCAAAGTTTAATTTTGGAGGACCACAAACATGAGATTTCTTGGAAATATTTGAAATCAAATGCATGCTAGCATGACCTAATCTTCTATGACACAACCAAGAATCATCATGCAAAGCAGATAAGCATTGATTGTCAACAACATGACAGTCATTCAAATAAATGATGTAAACGTTTTTATCCCTATTTCCTACATATAGTATTTTTCCATCACATCCATTTTCAATTACACAATTTTTTTTACTAAAAATTACTTTATAACCTTTATCACACAATTGACTAATACTCAGTAGATCATGCTTCAACCCACCAACTAACCAAACATTTTCTATAAGAAAATCAGAACCATTTTTAGTATTACCTTTCTCTATAATTTTACCTCTTTTGCTCGCCAAAGGTAACATATCATCCATCTTTCTTTTCCAGGAATGTAAATGTTTTGTGGTCCCCAGTCATGTGTTTTGAACATCCACTATCCAAGTACCACTTATTCTTTATTGATCTCAAGCATACCAAAAATTAAATAATTCTCAAGATGTAACCCTTGGTACCCATACTTGTTTGGGTCCTTGAGGATTAGTAATAAAACCTGTAGGAATCCATCTCTTTTTATTTGCATTCATACAACCAATTTTTTAAAAATTATAAGCATAAACTTTATGACCATGTTCTCCACAAGCATGACAAACAATAGAAGACATGAAGCTCTCTTTGAGAAAGTAATTTGTAAATTTCTTTTGTTTTCGGTGAGGTTTGTAATCTAAACCACTTTTATCAAAGATACCTCGTTGTTTTTCCATCATGATATCCAAGTTCTTTTTTCCATTTGAAAACTTTAAAAGAATAGAGGATACATCTTTATTTTTTTTTTCCAACATTTTATTGCTCTTTTAATGCATGCAAATTTGACTTGGACAAAACAAGATCATTCCTCAATGTATCATTTTTCTCTTTTAAACTATCTAGCCCAATTAATAAGTCATTGTTCTCATGAGCTACTGTACAATTTTTCTTTCTAAGAGACATGTATTTGCAACCTAATTTTTCAAATTCATCCTTAATCTTATTATAGGCATCCATGAGTTCATCAAAAGAAAGGTTTTCAAGACATACCTCATCATCATCTTCTTCATCTCCAAAAACCATGAAACACAAGTTCGCTACTTCTTCCTCACTTGTAGAGTCGCTTTCATCACTATCTTCATAGCTTTCTTGTTTTTCTCTGAGGACGATTTTCGTTGAGGGCAATCATACTTCACATCTCTAGGCTTTTTGTACTCATAGCATATGATGGAGTCTCTGTTGCTCTTTTCTCCTTTAATGTCTTGACTATTGACTTTCTTGGAGAAATTTCTCTTCTTGAAGTGCTTCTTGAACTTCTCAATCAGGTAAACATGTTCTTCTCCATTTATTTCTTCACATTCAGAAGCCTCTTGAAAGGATGTGGACTTTAATGCTAAGTTTTTCTTCTTCTTGACTTCTTCTTTTACATTTTCCTTCATTATTATCTCATGTGTCATGAGAGAACCAATGAGCTCTTGTAATGGAAGCCTTGAGAGATCCTTTGCTTTTTGGATCGCTGTCACTTTAGCTTCCCAACTTTTTGGTAGTGATCTTAGGATCTTTCTTACGTTCTCAAATGTAGGATATTCTTTCCCTAGTCCTTCAAAACATTCATAATATTTGTAAATCTGGTAAACATCTCAGAAATTGACTCATTAGCATCCATTTTAAATAATTCATAATTATGACAAGCATGTTAATTTTAGACTCTTTCAGTTGATTAGTTCCTTCATGAGTTACTTCAAGCATATCCCATATTTCTTTAGTAGAGTAACATGCAGATACTTTATTAAACTCATCAACACAAAATGCACAAAATAAATAATTCATTGCTCTAGCATTAATAGATATTTTTCTTTTGTCTTCATCATTAAACTCATTTTCAATTTTAGGCACATAAACATTTTGAATTTCCCTGGTTGAAATTGAAGGACCCTCAGATACAATTTCCTACAAATTGTAATGAATGGAAATTAAATAAATTCTCATCCTAGTTTTCCACCAAGCATAATTCTTTCTATCAAACAAAGGTGGCCTAGTGGTAGATTGACCCTCGGTAAACTTGTTAACCTCAATGTTTGCCATAAGCTCGAGCCATTAAGTTATAAAATTAAGAAAGATAATTTCTTTTTAAATCAAAACATTTTTTAAAAAAATTACACTACTTTCATGCAATCATAACAAATTTTGTCAGAATTTAAAAAGAAAAAAATGTATCAAGAACCAATTTTCAAGAAAAAATAATTTTCTAGTAAAACGACTCAAAATTGTTCAATTTTCTCAACTTTTTAAAAAAATATGAAAAAAAAATTCCAGTTTTAAAAAAAGTGACAAAATGGTTTAAAAATAATTCAAAAAAATAAATTTCGAACAAAATTAAAAAAAAACGAGCACCCCCCTCTGATACCAATTATAGGATTGAATGGCGACACTAGAAGGGGTGAATAGGGTTGCCTACAAATTTTTAAAACTATAATTTTAGTCATAAATTTAGCAAGTAATTTCAAACACTCAATCAATAATAGCTCAACAGATAAATTGAAACAAGTACAATTTATCATATCAATCTTAGCATGCAAAACAAGAAAATTAATTAAGTGGAATTTAAAATGTAAAAATAAAGAGAAAAGAAGAGATGACACCGAAAATTTATAGTGGTTCTACAATTTGCCTACTCCACTCTCAAGACTCTTTCTTGGGTATTTTATTACAACTAGCCCTCTTTTTTTCTTTGGGCTAAAGAAAAATCCAATGATCATTTTGACTGGTTTAGGATCAAACCAATTTCTTTTTTTCACAACCTAAGGTGTACTCACACCTTAATACAAAGCAAAATACAATAAAATTAAAAAACAACAACAACAACAACAACAACAACAAGACCTCTAAGTAGGTGGATTAAACAATTTTGAACCACCAATATAATAGAAAAGTCTCATAAATGTAACTCTCACAAAGAGTAAACCAATGTTTGTGAAGGAGAGATTTGGAGGAATTTTTGGTACTTTTCAAAAGAGATTCAAGAGGAGTTTTTTTATCAATAAGCTTGCTGGAATTTTAGTTGTGTAGAGAAAAAAAGGCTCAATTTTTTGTTTATGAAGAACTAGGAGCATGTTGAAAATTGGCCATTGGATCTAGGTTTAAAAAAAGAAAGGTAGAGATTTATTTGATAAAAAAGGAAAAGAAAACGGCTATAGTTTGAAAAGAAAAAATAGAGGTAAAATGCATTCCCCCTAGCTTGAACTCATGCGCTCGCACAAGGGAGTGTGGTGCTTGTTTCTCACGCGTGCGATCATTTCATTTTTTTTAACTCAATCTTCTTTTCAACATAACTTCTTCATTTAATGTCCGATTTGAGCAATTCAAAATGTGTTGAAATTGTCTTTTCAAGCTCTACATTGTGGACACTTAGAAACACCAAAATTGTCAATAAAATAAATAATTTTATTATTATCAAAATATTTAGTTTGATTGAAGCCCTGAAGCTAACAATCCGTATATGGAGGCTATTCCATCCCTTTCTTGTGAAAAATGCACCCTCTCCCAAGTGGCAATGAAATAAGGGTTGAAGTGGGACCTATGTACACGTGGCAACAGTTTCTTGGAGTTCTCCCTATAAGTTACGTGGTCAATGCCAGCTCAATTAATGAGCTACCAACTCACTGTCCTTCCCAGCTTTAGCTCACAGATGTTACAACAATTTGCTTATGCAACGTAGAAATTTTATAGCATGATTAGTAGAATGTGAAAGAATATGCAAGGAACTTGGATATAATCAACAACCTATTGAGAATTTAAACAAACAACAACCAATTATCTCATTACTCAAGTCAAGTAAAAGCACAAACATTCCAACACAATCACACATACTTAGGGACTTTTTCACTTCATTCACACACAACTTGAGACTAAACTAACTCTTATTCTAAGAGTTAACAGTGAATGGAATGAACACTTTGCTAGAACAACAAAACACAATGCTTCAGAGATTTGACTACTCTTAAGGTCAACAGAGGATGTATTAAGAATACGTCAGCAAGCCGGATGGTTCCATCAAAAAAGGCATGCAGGCTAACTTCACCAAGCCCTACTCACCCTTTCCTTCTTTCTCCACTGATGTCTTGAATTCTTGTGTCCTTGGGACCCTGTAATAAAAATGAAGAAGAATAGAATGATGAGGATGGACTAGCTGATTGTTGAATGCTTGTGTGAATGGAAGTGTTGCCTTTCAATTGGTTATTGTCGGTATAATTTTCATCTCCTATTTTTTTTTTATGTTTTTCCTTTGCTGCTTTCTTATTTTTTGGGTGACTTTTGTACTTTCTTTCATCTTTTCTTCAGATGATTATTAGTTGGAAGCTCTTGACTTTGTGCCTCACTCACATTTCCATTTCCCTTTAACTATTCTTTGCTCATTCTTCTTTTTAGCTTCTTCATGTTCTTTAATTTGAGCTCTAGCCTACCTTGTTGCTTATAATTTGGTTGTTGTGGCCTATCTGTGCTAAACAGTAGGAGTTTCCTATTGATAGATGTCATTTTTAGTTCAATTAGGCTATTGTGAAGCAAATTTTAGACATAGCATGAGGATATTCACCTATGGACTTTAGCTTTTCTTCTTCTTTTAGTATGCTTCTTTCAAAAAGATCACCATTGAGGACAATGAAAGGTCTAAGTTTAGGGGTACGAGTTCTCCTTTTCTAAAAAAAAAAAAACAGAGAGAGAAATTTAGCAAGGAGAATACTCCTCTCCTCTATTGGGACACAGTTCTCTTCCCAAAGAAAATTGTTAAAAAAAAAGGGAATTATCCAAAGAACAAAAACAAAGTTGTTGTCATTGGGAATGGGTGTTGACTGCATGCTTAGCTTCTCTCCAGGTTAGGTGACTTCATATCAAGATGTCATCATGCTAAAGCATGGAAAGTTTAAGGCAAAAGGGTAGTTTCAGGAATATTGATATCTCTCTAAAATAGAGTTATTACTAGTCTTTTAGGGTGAGATTTAACTCTTTTATTTGATAAAGTGTATATGCTTTGTTGATTAAATTGCTAGAATTACCTTTGTTTTGCATCTATGACTCTTGAGAGCTTCTATATTAGTGAATTATTCTATTTGAAGCATCAAAAGAATGAATTTTGAGAGATCTAAACTTATTTGCAATGATTTTGGATAATTTGTCAGAAGATAGATGAGAGCGCATCATTTTAGCTAAATTTTAAGACCAAAAGATTGCGAATAAAATGATCGAGCAATTCTAGAGCAAAACGGACATAGAGATTTCGCACGAGAATAATGGAATTGATAATACAAAAATAACTTCTTTATTTATGGAATTAAGGATCCAATGTATGGGTGACACATTGATAGTTTGACCTAATGAGCTTCCAAATCACTCAAGAGGAGTTATAAAAAGAAAAGGATGCCGCCTTTGAAGAGAGTTTTATTTTAGAGATTCAATCTTGAGAGAAAATTGAATTCTTTTGCAACTTTTAGACTTTATCAAATTTTCTTGGAGGAGAATGTGCAGAAGGAAGAAACTCCACTGAAGGCTAAAGCAGAAAAGAAGATTCTTGCAAAATCTTTCTTGGAGCAACAAAATTATGCAATTTTATTAGTTTACTTCTTTATCACAATGCATTTGTTTTTTTCTTATCTCAGTTAATATTGTAGAATGAATTAATCACCTTTAGGTGAGGATTACGAGTAATGGTATTGAATTGAATCAGAACTAAAGTTTTTCTTGTGGAATTGATTTGTTTTTAGGGTATTCTTTACTGCTTGATATTGATGTCCGTCTTGCCAACAAGCATGCATAACTTTTCTAAGTTTCAGGAGAAATAAAGAGAATTGTAGTTTGCCTTTAAAACACATTAGCCTCTTAATTGGGTTGGAGGCTAGGTAAGTGAGGATGTTAGTGATAATCACTCAACTAATCCACTGATACAACAAGTTAAACTCATATAGGCTAATGAGAGTTAATTTAAGATAATTGAACAATATAGAAGGATTCTGAGACTATTGTTGTGTGAATCGATTGTGCAATTCTTTTGCTTGAGTATTCTATTTCAAGGAAAATAATATTATATCTTAATATGAACCTATTCATTCATACGTTATAGTTTTGAAAGCATTTATTTTATTTTGTCATTTAATTTCATTCAACATTAGTTAACAGAAAATCACAATCATTTAATTTGGTTACTTGTTGAATTCACTAAAAGATTGTATTAGAATAGGTTGAAATCTATTACTAGTTCCTATGGAGATAATATAAATACTTATCACTTGCCGCTAATTATGTACACTTGCACAACTTTAGTGTGGTTATCATTGAGAATTTTAGCTTCACTTTGCAAGGCAACAAGCACTAAGTTCAGTTTTTGAAGAACTAAAACTAGAAGATTAGGTAACTTCATAGCAAGATGTCGTCATTCTGAGAGCTAAGCTTGAATTTGGAGTAATTTTTCCATGTCTGTGAAAAAAGAAATGAAATAAAGGTGCTCTCTAATGAAATGATTACCTTCTAAAAAAGTGTTGATACTTAAAGTTGAGGTTAATATTGTTGTCTATTAGGTTTGAACCAATGTCCTATGATAAGAGCTAAGTCCAAAAGGAATAGGTTGTGGCTTGAATTTTCTAATGTCGGTTCATACTAAAAGGAAGTTGCTCTTATCTAGTTTTAGGTGGTACTATGGCTTGGAAGACTTGAAGAAAGTTGGGCATTACAATGGTCAAATTGTTAAGTTTAGAGAAGTTGTGAGAAGAGTTAGCTAGTTGTAGTTAAAACCTGATGGAGTACTAAATTTGTAAGGCTTATTTGTGTTGGTTAAAGAGAGCTAGGCATTACTTAGGGATGAATAATGATTCAAGTTTAGGGGCTTGTTAACCGTCAAAATAAGAGTTAAGCTGTGTCATATTATGTGCCTAAAAAGGAGAAACTTTACCCCAAAAGTGTGAAATGAGTTGAATTAAATCCTTAATTGCTTAGCTTTGCTAATCACGCCACATTCTTACCATATGATTGATATTCATATTTTGTGCAATGAACTTTGAGCTATGTTATCTGAATTTAGTTGTCACACCACTTATGTTATAGCATGATAACTTTTACAAGACCAAACTGGTGAACAAAAGTAATGTTGAAGTATTGGAGAGCTGAAAGTGTAAAGTCAGTGAGCTGACAATTCATTAATTGAGTTGGCTTGGACCATGTGAGCTGCAAAACAACCTTCAATGAACTACTGCCATGTGAGATTTGTTGCCACTTCAGCCCTGATTATTGGTGTGACATGAAAATGAAGCCTTCGCAAGAAAAGAGACAAGAGACCCCTTTTGACGGATACTTTTGCATTAGGACAAAATGAGGAAGAGAAAGCTGGTGTTGATCCAGAGAGTTACCATTTCTAAAAAAGAATCAACTGCAAGAATTTCATCTATTTCTTATTTCTTCTTTTCCTTTTTAAAGATTTAGATTACTTAAGTTTCTTCTTTTCCTTTTTAAAGATTTAGATTACTTAAGTTTATGTAGTGTTTAATTACCTTAAACCAAATTTATTTTCCTTGTAATGACTTTAGTTTTAATCAAGTTTATGTATTGTTTTCACCTCAAGCATGAGCTAAATTTTTTAAGGTGAGGATTAAAGGATGTGCTATTGATTTTTGTGGAGTTTTGTAGCTCTTGTGCTACTTGGAACTAGTTGTTAATGGATTTCTTATAGATCTAGTATTTAAGCGTGGCCTACTTTGCAGTTTATATTGCTGGTTTGTTCTTGGGAAGGAATAAGTCAGCTAGCCTCGAAATAACCACATAACCACTTTCATTTTTTAAAGAAGGAAGGAACATGTAACAACTTTCCCTTCCAAGAGAAGATGTAAACCTCTCTGAATTCTTGGGCATCAATTTGACGTTGTGTGGTAAGATCATTTGCTTGACGACACCCTCTTGCCATTACTGAAGTCCTACCAATACAATCTATTGTCCAAATAAGAGCCCTACCCCATTGGGGGTGAGCTGAGCTAGGGTGAGGTTTGTCCTTGCGAAAAGGTGTTGAGTGAAGAGGTGAAAGGGTGAAGGGATGATCATGCTCTAAACATATGTGCCCGCATTGAATGTTTTAAAGGGTTTGATACCTCCTCTTAAGGTGGTTAAGCCTCCTTATGACAGAGTAGTCCCTGATGTGCATACAGCTGAAGGTGGATGCCTCCTCACATCTCTCTAACTCGAACATGTTAAGCAAAAACAAATAAATAAATATTAAAAAAAAAACTATGGTTGAAAATGGTGGTCTAAGAACGATCTTGAGTCGCACGACAGGTCGAATCTATAGTGATTTTTGGGAAGGCATTAAGAAAAAAGGGGATGACCTTCGCTTAAATAGGTCAACTACCCTTCTTTCTTGACCGTTGATGGTAGACGATCGAGTGATCGAGTTCAGAGAAGTGAATAAGAGACGTACCTTGAGCCTTGCATTGAGAGGTGAAGACATGCATCTAACATGCTTCTCCAAGTTTGACATGCCTGTCCAGACTGTTGGCTGGGTCGCATCAAAAGCTGGCCTCAAGGAAATCATGTCGAGAGACGGTTGGGGTACCCTCATTAAGGGACTTTTGAGCCAACCTCCATGTAGAAGAAGTAGCTCATCTTGAAAGTGATACCAATGTTATGAGTACAAAATTGGGTCTTCAATGTGGTGCATGATATTAATAAATTTGCCCATGATATTAATAAATTATAATAATAGTAACTCTTAAATATAAACATCAAATCGAGTATAACTCAATTAGTTAAGGCATATATCTTAAGACCTCAAAAAAAAAAAAAAAAAACTTGTACAAATTTATACATTCTATTGATTATTTATGTAACATAGGCTACTCTAATTGAAATCGATATACATTGATTAACTATAATAATTGATATACTTTAATTAAACATAATAATTGATATACGTCCATTCCAAATTTCTTTTAATTGTAAATTTTATTTATTTTTAGGAACAATGAAAAGGCGAAGCCAAGAAGTTTCTCAAATAATTTAGTCAACCAAGCAAACTCTTAACTTTGTGTGTGAAAGACAAAAATAAAAAAAAAAGAAAAAAGTCCTGCATTGGATTCTTCGCACGTATCTTCCCCGTAGGCAAGTGGCAAGTCTTATAAACGACCATTGGAGTCCCTCTATTTTTTCTCCCATAGTCCGTGTGAAAGATCTTGTAAACTCCCCTCGGTCATTGGGTATCGCCATGGAGCTGTTCAAGAAAACGAAGGCCGTCAAACTCCGATGCCACAACGACAAGTACTTAGTCGCGGACGACGACCGGAAAACCGTCCGCCAGAGCCGCAACGGGTCATCGCGTAAAGCCATATGGGTGGTGGAGGCAGTGGATGAGGAGGAGAAATCTGAGACAGCGATCTGCCTGAGGAGCTGCCATGGACAGTACCTGAGCGCCTCGGATTTCCCTTTCCTCCTGGGGATGACCGGGAACAAGGTGGTTCAGGGGCCGCTGTCGGAGTGGATGGTGAAGTGGGAGCCGGTGCGGGACGGGTTTCAGGCCAAACTGAGGAGCTGGTGTGGGTCGTATCTGCGGGCCAATGGCGGGACGCCGCCATGGAGGAACTCGGTCACCCACGATGAGCCTCACACTTCCGCCACCGGGAAGTGGATTCTTTGGGACGTTGAGCCAGTCGATGTGGATACCTCTGTTACCAGCCGTTTGGAGTCTCTGTCGAGTTTTGCCTCGTCTGAGGCTTCGGATCAGTTTTCGGTTTTTGGTTCGGAGCCTGGGACGCCAATGGCTGCTCCACCTGGAAAGTCTTCTTCTAGATCACAGGTAATTCAATTGCCCTCACCCCACCTAACTTTCATAATTCAATATAATTTAATTCTATTTAGTACCCTGCATTAAATATTTGACAACAATTTATCTATAAAATATAGATATATTTTTTACATTCTTCTCTCTAATAAATAAAATAATAATAATAATAATAATAAACTCTAAATTATATACAAATTTTTTGCTATTGTTACTTTTTTTTTTTTTTGGGCACATCAATAGTATTTAATAATAATACTCAAACAGAGTATAATTCAACTGATTAAAGATATATTTCTCTGACTAAGAGATCGTGGGTTCGAATCCTGCTACCCCACATATTATTAAACTCAAGATTATTATTATTATTATTCTTATTTTTACTTCAACCATATGGAGAAATGAATATTTAAATTAATAACTTTTTGGTTGAGGCTATGATGCATTAACTAATTAAACTATGTTAAATTTTATGATTGTAATTATTATTTTAATATTCTCTTATTATATAATTCTTTAATTTTATTATTTTAAATAATATATACTTATTTACTATCTTCTACCATTTCAATTCAATTCTTTAGTATTTATTTTAATTGGAATTGACCAATAAATTAATTAGTATAACAATATATTACATAATTCTAATTTTAATTGATAACTAACATTAAATAATTGAATAGCATTAGTTATCTATAATCTATAATATATATTATAAAGTGACAATCCTATAAAAATATTTTTGGACTATTATGTTCAATTTCTAAATTACTAGATTTGTCACTACTCATTAATTACTTATACCTAAAATTTCTATCTCTCTTATATAATTATTATTGTGAAAATTGTTATATCTTAGAAATTGGTCAATTAAAATTTTAATACATGATTATATTTATTGATTTATTCTTTAAACTACACTAATAAGGAATCATACTATTATCC
>JAOANK020282081.1:0-15151 GCA_026257165.2 Telfairia occidentalis
GAATAGAGAAAAAATTATACTTGGAGCATAAATAATACTTAATAAATTAAAAAAATTAAAGTTAAATTAATGAATTAAGAAAATAGGAGAAAAAGAATAGAGAATAAAATGATAATTTGAAAATTAGATATAATATTTGAAAAATAAAATAATATTTATAACAAAATTAAAAGTAATTTTTTTAAAGAAATTAACATAATAGTAATTAGTTAATTTAAATAACTAAACTAGTAGGGTGGGTGAAGCAAGAACATAAAAAAAAAAAGTTAGAAAGAGGTGCAAGGATACGAAATTTGAAATTGAAGAATGAAAGTGTTGCGATAATGTGTTAAAATTTACAAAAATAATAGAATATTTTTTAAAAAAATATTTTAAAATTTGAAAATTTTTGAAAATATAATATATGAAATATCAAATCAATCTTAATTTTTCATTAAAAAGATTAAAAAATGCAAAAAGAAATGATAAATAATTGGTATAAATAAATAAACAAAATAGAGAAAAAAAAAAGAAAAAAACTGATTAAAAAAAGAACTGGAACATGCATCCTTTACGGATTGAACGAGCGCTCTCATGTACACTAGGGGCGCGCATGCCAGAAGACAATTTATATATTATATATCTTATTGACGATATATAATAATATATCAAAATACAGAACATTTCGATTTTTTCCAATATATTGAGAGCCCCGATATTCAATATTTGGCAATTTTCTCCGAGTTTTTATTCCTTGGGTACAGATACGTATTTTCGAAATTTATATGGTGGTTATGATATGGGCGGCGAGACTTTTTCTTCCCTCCGATGGAGAAGTCGTATATGTAGCTTTTCCGTAAGGAAAGTGGACCATCAACAACACAATTAATTGAGGTCCCAAAATAATTGAAAATAGGACTCTAATTTGTCAGTGTGTGCTTTGTGGAGGCCCATATCCTTCTTTTTTTGGGAGGTAATTGCATGAATAGCATTTTTTGAAAAAAAATTGTAAATATAGCAATGTCTTTTCAAAATTTGCAAATATAGCAAAAAACAATATAATCTGATTTTCATTTTTTATTTTTTCAATTTTATCCTTGTTAGTATATCAATATGTATATCAATAGTATATCTGATATATTTTTGGTATATTAGTTAACTGATATACTTTATATTTGTTATATTGGTTAACTGATATACTTTCTATTGGTATATCGGTCAACTGATATATATTTTATATTTAGTATATTATTTGATTAATATACCAAATATAAAGTATAGCAATTATATAATTTATACACCAAATTTACCATTCATATGGCAAATTTATCAATAAATAAGTGTTCGTGCATTTATTATTATTGGTGGACTTAATTTGAATTCTTATTCATTTGTTTCAAAGTATTATTTATTATTAACTTATAATCGTTCAATTCGTCACGTTGATTAACCATTCTAAATGAATGTTGATAACCTATTGATACACCAATGTTACACTTGAAATTGAATTTTGAACTAGTATTGATAATATACTTGAAAAAATGTATCTTTTAGAAGTATTGATATACTAATGATACACCAATGTTATACTTAAAAATAAATTTTTAATTAATGTTATATACTACTAATATACCAATATTATACTTAAAATTTTATTTGTAATGAATATTGTTATACTTCTGACACACTGATGAATGTCGTTATACTTTTAATGAGTCATACTTTATACACTAATGTTATATTTTAAATAAATTTCAAATGAGTGCTGATAAACTACTAATACACTAGCCAATCCGAGTATAACTTAGTAGATAAATGCATGTACTACCATCACAGAGGTCGATGATTCGATCCCCCATCCCCACAAATGTTGAACTCAAAAAAAAAAAAACTACTAATACACTAATAATATACTTGATTGCATATTAAATGAGTGTTGATAGATTATTGAAACACTACTGATATACTTTAGTTACATTTTGAATGAGTATTGATACATCAATATTATACTTGAAGTGAATTTAGAATGAATGTTGATATACTACTGATACACTAACGATATATTTGAAATGAAAATTTAATGACTACTAATTTATCATAGATATACTGGTGTTATATTTAAATAAATTTTGAATAAGTGTTGATACATACTAATGTAATACTTGTATTATATTTTAAACAAATTATGATATATTATTAATATACTAATGATGTAATTATAATGCATTTTGAATTAGTACTGACATTCAATTGAAATACCAATGTTACACTTTAATTATATAATGATATACTCATATTTGTTATAATAACAATATCATTGATATACTTATTTCTCTCTAAATCTGTATATTAGTCAATACTATGAAGTAGATTTGTCAGTTGATATACTAAATTAAATGCAACTAATATATTATCAAAATAATATCAAAATTTCAAAAATTGAACAAATTAACTGATATACTTTATATTTGGTATATTATTTGACACAATTAATGCAATTAAGATATATCATTATAAAACTAAGTAAAATCATCGAAATCGAACTAGTTGAATGAAAACAACTTCACATCAAAAGGATAAATATATATATATATATATATATATATTCACTATGATCGAACAAATAACATCCATCATAATATAATTAAAAACATGATACACTTTATATTTGGTATATCAGTAACTGATATACCAAATATAAAGTATATTAATTGATTGATATACCAAATATATAATATATCATATATACATACCGATACACATTTAAGGGTAAAATTAGAATAATAAAAAATAAGGAAATCAGATTTAAAAATTTTATCAGATTTACAAATTTGAAAAACCTTTACTAAATTTATAAATATTTTTATAGTTTTTGTTGTCCATTATAATTTTCCTTTTTTAAAAAAAATCCTCTCTCTTCGTTCTTTTCAGAGCTAAGCCTGCGAAGCCCACACCCTGTGTTCAGAGGATTATTATTTTTTTTTTTTTGGGTAACCCACTAACTCTAACTAGTATATGCATACGCTACTTAGAAGAAGACAATTTAAACCAACTAGCTTTTTCAGTATTTTATGTTATATATGACCTGTCTCTCATGTGACTTTTTTTTCCCTGCTTTATTCTCTCTTCTCTCTCCTACACATCTTTTCAATAATATATCACTCACTCCCTCAGCTATGAGCCTCTCTGTGCAGCACAGAGAGAGAGAGGACCCGCTTGGTCTGATTGTTGAAATCATGAGAGAGAGAGAGAGAGAGAGAGTGAAATTTGTGTGTTTGTGATGAAGCGCAAAAGAAAAGAGGGTGTTTGGAATGAAGTTTGATCCTAGATATCCTCGACTCCGATGGATCTACTTTTCCTTTGTCTCTCATTCTTAGTTCGATTGATAGTCGTCATCGTAAAAAAACTTAAGAGAGAGAGAGAGAGAGAGAGAGAGAAAACTGCAAGGCTTTTTTTTTTTTGGCCATTTAGCTGAAAATAACTTGCATATAATACCAAATAGTGTTTTTATGAGATGTGGGGTTGTTTGATAAGAATGGAGAGTGAGAGCATAAGATTCCAATTCTTCATGTTTATAAGCTTTAATTTGTCTTAAGGTAAGGAAGAGAAAATAGGGTTTTTGGACAAACAAAACATGCATGTATTTGATCTCATAATCCAGGCTAGGCTTGGCCTTAAAGTTTGTCCCTCAAAAGAATGGAATTTTTTATTGATGTTTTGTCTGCTTACACAATTCATTTCTCTTTCTTTACTACTCACATAGTTATTGGCTACATAGATAGTTACCAAGGCCGGTTTTTCTTTCCTTTCAACACTCTTTTTAAGCATCCTACCCAAACTCTTTCTTCTATTCTTAACTTGTGAGCGTTCCGTTGTAATCATCGAGTTGTTTCCATCTCGGACCAGGCTTCATTCCTCGCACCAAACTTTTCACTCACAAAACGCGATTTTACAGAACAAAGGTAAGCTCTATCCAAACCCTCTTCTTATATATTTCCACTTCTTATGTCTTCATTTCTTCAATGATTATACTCTTTAAGCTCAATGGATATATTATATACCAGTTTTTTTTTCTCCTGGATTTAATCTCAACTCTTATTCCTTTTCATTCTAACGATATTGTTATATGTATATATCATTTTTTTTCATTGTGTATTTAATTTTATTCTCTTCCTTTGATATATAACCCACTGTTTTTTAATGTAAAATTGAGCAAAGCTCAATTAATTAAGACATATCTGCTCGACCAAAAAGTTGTGTGCTCCACTACCATGTTGAACTCTAAAAATGGAAAAAAGAACAAACTGTTTTTTAGCAGTTCTCTCTGTTGCTTCATTTAATGTCTCGATTTATATGGTTCCAAGTTTTATTCATCTGGTTGGTTGATCATCTCACCGATCTATTATATTAATTAGACATTAACAAGTCTCCTAATTTTGATATGTATGGTTCAAGTGAAGGGTGCTCTTTTCACACAGATCAAGGAGAATTTTTTTTGTTCCCAATTACAAGGAGAATAAAACAATAGTGGATGTGCAAAATAATAATTTAGCTCTTAATTTTCTCCTTGACAGTTAGATAAGTTTAATACACAAACGGTTAAAGGGTAAACATAAACTCATGGTCGTAATAGACAAAAATCTCTTCTTACTGTCAATTGTCAAGATCCAACTCAAATTATTATTATTATTTTAATTTTTTAGTGTTTGACATTTCGTACTCAAAAAGATTGAATATATATGAAGTATATTAAAATTATATCAGATTTGCCCCCCACATAATTTCATCTATTAAATCAAAATCTCCTTGTTTTTTTTTTTGGGTAAATAAGGGTCTGTTTGGGATACAATTCGAATTCTATTTCTTATTTTCAGATTCACTAAATCAAATGGATTCAATAAATATGTGATTGGTGAGTTTATTTATGAAAACTATTTCCAAATTTTATGATTCAAACCATAGAACTTGTACAAACAACTTTTTTATGTTTTCAAGGTTTTGATTTTAAGTTTTGAATTTGAAAATGGAGAATTATGTACACTAGAAAGTAAAAAAAAAACTATGATAAATACACTATTACATGTGATAATTTTAAGTTATTAAACTCATTTAATTTTTATAAAAATAAAAAATATAAAACATGATGTATTATAAATTATATAGTGTATTATAAAAGGTTAATTATACAAAATTTATAACATAGAATAGGTTAATAAACTAATTAATAATATTTAAGATTATACTAAGTATTACATTCGTAATAATCATTATTTTTATTGTTTATGAATATATTACTTAAAAGTTAAAACACCTTCAATAATTTTTTATATTTAGATCCAATTTCTAAATTTGCTATTAAACACATAATACAACTTTGTTTTCATTAAATTTCTTATTTTCAAATTTATATTTTCAGATCATTAACCAAACGCGCTCTAAGCGATCAAGTCATATCATTATATAAATAATCCAACCAATTTGTATTAGAGTCATTCCAATAAAAATTGTCCTATTTCTCATATATTTGTTTCAAATGGATATGAGTGGTCTTCTTTTCACGAGAAAATCTGAGACTTATTTTAAGATAAGGTACGATGTTTTTGGAAATTAATATCTTTGAAGTTCAATTCTATAAATGTGTTAATGTTTTAAAGTTAAGAAAGTGATATTAGTAAAGAAGTTTAGTTACTCTCTTTTGTCTGCATGTCATCAGCTGGTATTCGTGGCAGTTATTTGTAAGACTACATTTTAACCTAGTAACGTGTATGTAATTGAGAATAATTGGATGAGTTAATGGATATTGATTCACTAAAGCTTTAAGCTTTAACTGGCTAAAAGAATTAAGTTTCACTGTATTAATTTATGTAACTATTTCCCTAACAAATAATATGACGCTAAGGAAGATCTCTTGAGCTCTCATCCATGAATACTTTGGTAAAATATTTATCCCTAAACTTTCTCAATCACGTTCCATGATATCTCAATCTTCTAATGAACAAGACTGTGATGTGAAAATTCAAGAACTTCGAAATCAATCAAATCTCAAACTTGGTCAAAACTCTAGAAAATTGAAGGTAGAAAAGATTGAGCAAAATCTTATCAGTTGGACTAACTCAAAGATAGATCCCAAATCAATCTACGAAAAAGCACTTTCAACTTCTCTCAAAGTTTTGTCATACGAACGATCAAATAGAATGTTTATGTTGCCAAAGATGTCGAAAGCATCCACCTTTTCCCTTGAAGGTCTATGCTTAAGCACAAAAAATAATTCAAATATCTCCACATTGGTTTAGTCAAAGTTGCAGTCAAACTTTGTTTCGTTTGAGACTTGACACTCTTGTGTTGGTATCCTTACAAGATGAAAGATATAAAGAGTATTCAAATTCACTATTGGGAGTACTACAATCAAATTTGGAGAGCACTGGTCTACTTCAATTGCTATCCAAATTTTTCACTCCATCACAATCCAAATATCCTTCTATCTCTAATGTCGGATATTCACTCTAAAGCACTAGACCTTGAATCAAGACCCACTCTATTGTGGTTATCTATAGAGTCCATTACAAATTGATGCATACAATCATTTCTCCAAAGACACTTAAGCTTCACCAAAAGGCTTCACTATTCTTAGAGAAACCAATCTTGAAAAAATGCCAATGACTTTCTCAAAGAGTTTATCATGGAATCAAATTACGAGAAACCCTAAGTGGAAGTTAGAAGAAGCTTTCAAGCCTCCACCTAAAGAGTAAAAATTTAGTTCAGATTATCGAGCATCCTAATGGGATATGTAGACATCTAGTTTTACAAAAGAAGCTCAAGCAACCCCAATGGTGAAACAGTTTCTCGACTCAAGACCCAAAACATCGCAAACTAGACAAGAACAAGTACCTCAAAGACTATGGCGAATGTCTTCAATGTGATTAAAATTTGTTGATTTCGATCATGTCAATCTAGAGATAAACAACGAGGGCAGACCCTCATCACCCACTCAAATTGCTATGGAAGCTGCTTTTGTCCTTGACAAACAACTCAATGTCATCATAACTCCGATTGAGATAAATTATGATTACCTCGAAAAATAATTCAAACTTTAATAAGGAAAGGCAAGAAATGTACGTAAGGCACTATACTCAAAAGAAGAAAGGACAAAGTTTCGTACGCAATGGTATAACACCATGGAAAAGAATTGGATAAAATATTCATTCCTTTCAATGGTTTGCCAATAAAGAGATGTATCACGAGGTAGCAACCCTAAAGGACCAACCTACTTGGAGAACAAGTAGAGGAGTCAAACTTAGTCAAAATCTTTCCCCTCTTGAAGAGGTATAATTCGTTCCCCCTTCTAGGTCAAAGACAAACAGGCGAACATAATGATAGACCTCTCAAGATATTAAGTTAGGGTTTTATCTTGTCAGTTCAATCTTATATGCTAGTTAGATAGGTTAATTTTGCTTTCCATTCTGCTGCATCCGAAGTCTATATAAGACTTCAAAGTTTGTATTAAACGACAGAACAACCTACCAAATAACCGTACAAGATTTGATTTGGTTGATTGTTCTGCCGTTTAATACAAACTATGAAGTCTTATATAGACTTCGGATGCAGTGAAATTGAAAACGAAATTAAACATATCTAACTAGTAGATAATATTGAACCAACAAAACAAAACCCTAACTGATTGCAATCTTTGAGGAATTTACCTTTTTAAAAGTAAAAATCTAATTATTATAAAAGATAAAATAGAATT
Organism: Telfairia occidentalis; assembly: GCA_026257165.2. NCBI lineage: Eukaryota > Viridiplantae > Streptophyta > Magnoliopsida > Cucurbitales > Cucurbitaceae > Telfairia > Telfairia occidentalis. The sequence continues at coordinate 7,727 of JAOANK020282081.1, forward strand.
GTTATATATGATAAAATCTTAAAAGATAAGATTTTATAAGATTTTGTCAGAGGAATCTTTAAAGTTTGATGTGATTGAGCAGCTTTATGTCTTCTTTAATAAAATGGCTTTATTAAAGTTATGTCTGCGTCCTTGTCGGCTGCATTATGAATACCTCAAGAACCATGACTCTGAAGGGATTACAGGCTTACCAACCATCTTGCACATCTCTTGCTGCATGGAACATCCAACGGGGGTGAATAAACAAGCAAACACTATGATAGGCTCTCAAGATATTAATTCTTGAAAATTTAAATATAAATTTTTAAACAGTAAATCTTTATTTAAAAACTGAAGAATTTGAGGAAGAAATTTGAAGATTATATTTATACTTGATAATTGGATTGGTTCTGATACCATTTAATCAACACTGAAGATTACATTGAGTTCTTATAGTGAGAGAATTCAGATTAAAATTGGTGGCTCTTTATAATTTAGAGCTTTCAGTACAAGATTTGATTTGGTAGGTTGTTTTGCTATTTAATACAAACTATGAAGTCTTATGTAGACTTCGGATGCAGCGGAATTGAAAGCATAATTAAACCTATCAAACTAGCAGATAAGATTGAACCGATAAGACAAGACCTTGACTGATTGAAATCTTTGGAGAATCTGCTTTTCTAAAAGTAAAACTCTAACCATTATAAAAGACACAAATCTAAAAAGTAAATCTTAAAATATAAGATTTTAAAAGATGTTGGCTGAGGAATCTTTAAAGTTTGACATGATTGAGCAGCTTTATGTCATCTTTAATAAAGTGGCTTTATTAAAGGTACTTTATGTCTGCATCATTGTTTGTTGAATTATGAATACCTCAAGACCCATTACTCTGGATAGATTACAGGCTTACCAATCGTCTTACGCATCTCACCACGTGGAATACCTAACTGAAGCAAACAAATGGGCTAACCCGAGAGGAATTCATAATCTTCATCTTCAATTATTCAGGCTATTTTTTATTGGAACTGCTGCTTCAAATCATCTTCTTCTAAAGCTTTTGATTGACAACTTAAATATTTACTTGTATAATCCATAATACATACAAAAGGTTATACACAAAAAACTTTACAAGGGACAAAACGTACATGAATATACAGTATTGTACGAATTTAAAAAACATAAAATAAAATTATTTTTGTTTCTTTGAAAATTGTCGAGACAATTGACAAAGACTTTTCTTTTAATGTATATAATAATTTTTTGACTTTTCGGACTATAGTAATTAAGTAAATTCTTCTGAGTGAAGAACCACTTATGAATTCAAGTATAGTTCTATGCGTAGTTTGGTATTTCCAAATCATCTTCTTCTCTTCAAAGCTAAATCTTCTCTAATTTAACGTCTTCGTGGATGTTTGGTCTTTTACATCCGCTGTGAATGAGGAATGGATCAAACTATGTTTCATATTGGTGCATTTGTTGTGCAAGATGATCTTCTTCTTGTTCTGTTTGAGCTTTAGATGATCCAATATGAGATCTCGCTACTTTAAGAATCTGCTGGAACTCATAATCAGATGAGCTTTGAGTAAGCCTTGCAAGAAGCTTACTTTTGGCATTTAGGAACTTTGTGTTTTTCTTTATGGTTACATCTTGCATGTAACCATTATCAGAGAACCATGCTTTGACTATTTTTAGATGGGCTTGATCCCTGTTGGTGTTTTACAACATTTAATCTTGATGACTTTTACAGTCTGCTTATATTGATGTCTCGAGTCAATTTTGAAATTCTAGCTCATGATCCATGGAATCTGAAAATAAAAACTGAAACGCATGGAAGAGTGGAAAGAATTTTTTAAAATAGTCCTACAGAAATAGTAGTAGAACTCTTGAAGGGGAGCAAGTAATATCTCATGGGTGAGTCTGAATGTGTACCACCATTCTATGAACCAAAGTGGGAAATGAATTTTATAGAGATTTTGGCAAAATTGAATGAACTAAGAATGGTCCTTTCGTGTCAGCTAGAGCACGTAGTACCATGCCCAACAGTAGTCTTGGTAGTTGAACATCTGAGAGACAAACGTTTTTGAAAAAGATTTTTCTCTAAATAGGCCTTGATTCTAGTGGGTTGGATTGTAGACCTTTGGAATTCTTAACTTGGAATACGCGATTCTGGAGGGATCGTTTTTGTCTGGGATATGAGTTATCTCGGACGACTTGGTATTGACTAAGATGACCTCATAAAAGATGCTAGTTTTGTGTACTCTCTAGTAGAAACCAGATGTTTTTTGGATACATCTTCTGAACAATCTCTTGTAAGCTGAGACTTTTTTATTCTGGTTCAATAAAAGGATCATTGAACAATCCTGGCTTTTAAACATATGTCGTTACCTTTAGACGAGGTTGAAAGCATCGTTTTGGTTGAACGACGATGGAATATAATGAAGGTGGAACACTGTGGAAGGAAAGACAGTGGTCTCACTTGAACAACTCCACCTGAAAGGCAGATTAATGAAGCTGAGGGCCAAAGTGGAGTAGATGACTCCATTGGATATCCTATCCATATGTCGGATGATCTTGTTTTTGAACTGCTTACCAGAGTAAACTCGAGATCCATTGCATAGTTGTCGGAACTCATGGGTTGAGGCAACGAAGATGAAAAAGCTAGGCTTTTTCCTTTGAGGCTAAGGAAGAGGCTTTGCCCTTTCCTATTTGGGAACTACTCATCATTGCTGCTTCTCTCTCAAAAACTTTTGCTAGGCCAAGGAGGTTTTTCATCCCATTCCTCAAGGAGGATTTTTAGAGAGAGGAGAGAGGGTAAGAGAGTTTAGTCTTTTGGAGTGAGAAACTTTGTTGAGAGGTAATTAGCTATTGGACTTTGCTTTCCTTTTATAGGAAAAACCATGAGATCAAAATACAATAAAATTGCTTGCCATCTCGCAAAAATTTGTTTGCACACAAGATTTTCTACATCTTTTTTGAGTACGAATTTAAATGCTCTCGAATTAGTTTTAATGGTAAATCTTTTGTTGATAAGATTGTCTTGGAAGTTTTGCACACAATTTACAATTGCAAAGCAGTTCTTTTTTCACGATAGAAGAATTGCTTTGTGCACTAGAAGGATAACAAACTATTTGTTCTTTGTTATCAACCTTTTGTTTTAACACACCTTCATAACCTAAATCAGAGGCGTCTGTCTCAAAAATGAGTTTTGATATTGGATTTAAAAGATTAAGGCAAGGAAGGGATTTTACTAGGGCTTTGATTTTTCTAACAGCCTTAGTATGTTCTTCTGTCCAAGATTTAGGGTATTTCTTTAACCATTGGAACAGTGGTTTACCAATGGGTCTAAGATTCTTTATAGAATCAGACATATAATTTAGACAACCCAAAAATCTTTGTAACTGAGTTTTATCTAGGATCCTATCCGGAAACTTTTAAGCAAACTCAATCAATCGTTGGATTTGTTTAATTGATCCTAAGTGAATCTCAAAACCCAAAAACCTAATCTTTGTTTGAAAAATCTTTACTTTTGGTAAATAAATTACCAAACCATTTTCTTTAATTGTTTTTATGAAAATATTTAAATGTTTGAAATGTTGGTCTATATTTAATGAAAAGATTAAAATATCATAACTATAGACTATTGAGAAATCTTGAAAATTAATGGAAATATCATTCATAAATTTTTGAAATTCAGAGGGGTCATTTTTTAAAGCGAACGATATTACGTTCCATTTGTATTGTTCGAATGGGACATTAAAAGTCGTTTTGTATTTTCTTTTTCGAAAATTTGAACTTACCAAAATCCAGATTTCAAATAAAATTTTAAAAATACCTTGACGATAAAAATTCTTTTAATCAGATCTTGTTTGTTTGGAATTGGATACCTAATTCATTCCAGAACTTTGTGTAAAGATTTGTAATTTATTACTAACTTGGGAACACCACGCTCTTTTTTTGGCTACGTTGTTTACGTAAAAAGTTGCACATGGCCATGGGCTTTTGGATCGTCTGATAAGTTTCTTCTTCAAAATATTGTGGATTTATTTCTTGCAATGACCCATTAGTTTTCAATTCATTTGCATTGGCCTTATTTTTGTTGGGATTTTTCTTTCATCAAAATCTTTGAGGTAGGAAAAATTAACAACGTGTTGTCTCCAGAAAGCATTTGGTACTTTTGAGCATATTTCTGATTTGATCTTGCTTAGTAGTTCTTTGATTCTTACCTGAACATTGGGTTGTTCTAGGCTCTCTTCAATCCTCTTAAAGCAAATTTCTTCTTTTAAAATTGGATTTGTTTCTTCTTCTCGTCTAGAGAACTGAGTACATTCAGTCTCTAAGATCTAACGGACTTAGTGAACTCAAATAATAAACGTTCTCTAGTAACTTCAAAGCTAACTCCACTGTCTGAGACTTGGACTGGATATCGCCGGGTAAGGAAGGGTGCTCCTAGAATCAACCCTTAATCTAAATCTTTAACCAAGAGGAATGAAGTAGCGAAACATATTCCTCCTTTGCAAATATGAACTTTTGATAATTTGAGCTCGATGTCCAAATCTTGTTCCTCAGCTCTTGATAACCTATGAAGGGTTTTTTCGAAATACTTTGTGGGAACTAATCCTTATCGGAGACAGTTCTGATCAGCTCCTAAGTCGATTAAAGCTCTCATTTCTATCGTGAAGTCTTTAATCTTGATCTTTACCATTGTATACCATTTTTTAGAGTATACTGTAGTAATCTAAGCAAGTTGTTCTATTTGAATTTCGTCATTAGTGATGAATAGATCTTCTTCAGATTTGGCTTCAGCTTCATTATTCTCTAATCTATCGCATTGTAATGCATACATGTCTTTTCTGATCTTCTTAATCTCGTTTGAATGAGATATTTTTTTCTTGAGAGAATTTATTTTTCTCTGTAAATCATTGATGGTTGCCTTTTTTAGCTTCTCAAATCTTTTGAAAATATCCTTTAAGCTAGTAGTAGGAATATCTTCTTCTTTCTTTAATATCGGTCTTGGTAAATCATGCTAAAGTGATAGCCTCAAGGCATCTAGAACTGTTTTTCTAGTCCTTCCTTCGTCAATCTTTTGTACTACTTTGAACAGTGTTTTTGTACATCAGTGAAGATGTTTATGCAACTCCCACAAACTCTAAAACCATCTTCGTTTGAACTACACGAACGCGATGCATCTGAATCTGATATTCATTGACTTCAAGAATTTTATCTTCTTGATCACCACAAGCTGATTTGTAGATTGAATCTTCATCGGTTAAGGAATCTATCAGGTGATAAATCCTTCTTAGTATCGTCATCAATTTCTAAATTGCTAGCTCTTCCTCTTAGTGGGCTTCTGTTAGCATAATGCACTTTCTGCATTTATAGCAAGCTATTTTTTTCTCATCTCGAACTTTTCTTCCTCATGGTTTGGAAGATTCTCCTTGATGAGAAGTTCTTCGTTTTGGGACGAAATATTTTCTTGCTGGTTGATAATCTCACCAGTAGTTTCTTTGTTAGAAACTCTTAATTATCTCTTCTTTTAGTAGAATATGTCTTCCTTTGAGATGGAAATTTGTATGTCCCGCATCCATACTGTTCACAAAAAATCTTCATTTTTCTTCTGTGATTTTCAGAGGGCTTTTGAAGCTTTGTCTGGATCTTTTCTTCAGTACATAGCTTTAAACTGCATTTGATTATTATGCTTGATAAGACTCCATAGGTCTTGTCTTCCCATACTATTGGGTCTTCATAATCCTCCTTGATTTGTTCGCATACTTTGAACGCATGAAACTTGGAAGTCCATCTAGGAATCTTTCCTTCCAATGTTTTTCACGATAGTGTGTGAGAGTTATTACCTTCTTAATGAATATATCTTTCTACCACTTAAATTCACCCATGTGAGGACATTTAAGTGTCTTCAATATTTTTTTAGCTCTCTCTAAAATTGGTTGGTTGTCCGATCCAAGAGAAGGTGATAGCAAAGATAAGCTCATTTACTGCATCTGAGATTTGATCATCAATCTAAACTTTTGTCACAATGATTCTATCTTCTCCTTCAACTTTGACATCATTTTTAATAAGCACTTTCGTTTTTCTAGTGGTGTAATGATTTTGGATGATGTCTCTTTGTCCTACTGAGAGACAATTTTTCCACCAACTTTTAGGTTATTGGTGAATCCGGCTATCAACAACTTGACAGTTTCTTGCTCACTTTTGCCTCTTTGCTTGTAGGCTTGTGATGCCACGTTCATTTCATTCAGCATTATTGAAATAAGATGTTATGATATGTCATCTATGTTCCACTCCTAAATACAACTCTCGTCATAAGAGCACTTTCCAAACTCGCACATTTCTTCATAGGCTATATCAAGAAAAAAAGGACTGTTGCAGAAGTTGAATTTTTTACCTGAGAATCCAATACGTTGGATTTTCGCAGGTTCTTCTTCTAAATCAGAATCTTTAATAGTCAAGTCTTTTCCCTTTTTGGCTAATAGTTCTAATTTATTCTTCATGACATTTAGAGTGTCTGCATCCTTCCTTTGATCTTTAGACAAACTACTTGAAGATTCTACCTTTTGTATAATAGATAGTTTCTCATTTTCTCATGACCTTCTCCTCTTTCATTTCTAAAGAGGGTACATTTGTAACTAGTTTGATTATGGGAACTTTTGGACAATTCTTCCTTGTCCACTTCTTGAATGTTCTTTCATCAAGAGAATTTTTAATTTACCTTCCATTCTATTGACCTGTTTGGTAAAGACGATAGTATTTTATTTGAATAGTTATTCTTGAAGCTGTATGCTTTTGATCTCCTTATTTGTAGGGTGCTTTCATCCTTCTCGTTGATTAATTGGAAGAGTTTGACTAAGATCTTGTCACCATAGAAGTTTTTGAATTCAACTTCTTCTAAAGGTGGATGTTGAGACTAAACATAGCCTCTCTCGATAGTCTTTCAAATTGAATCATCTTTAAGGGTTTGTAGATTTTCCCAATGTTGAAACTAGTGAAAGAAAGGAATGTTCTTTTCTTTCTTCTTTAGAAAAAAAAATAAACTCTTTTGATTTCTGCTCTTTCTTGAGTAGAGAATTTCCCATTGAAGGCCTATTTAGGTTGTTGGCCTTTGAATTGAAGTCCTTATGTAGGAATTCTTTATCGATGGAGAAGTTTGAAGTGATGACGTTTAATCTATCTCTAACAATGGACTCGATCTCCATTTCTAACTGTGTAGGAGATTTTCTTTCCTTATCTTCATAATAAATGTCAGGAACGCCCTGAGATAAACCAACAGCTCTGACTCTTAAGGAATTTGACTGTGTAATTTTTTCTTCAATCTGGTTTCCTTTAATTCCACAGGAACTTGGTCGCGAGCTCATGAAGTCATTTATTGCACTCCTCAAGCCTGCATTTTCTTTGATATGGGCAAAGCAAGGTAATGAAGGAATCGAATTCCCA